>JAQGBY010001350.1:0-30172 GCA_034698785.1 Mycogona germanica
ACGTTTTGCTTTCGAAGTTGCGAAACGTCACCAAATCAGCCAATCACAGGGCGCCGAAGATTCGTCGGGAAACCATACAACCTAAACCCCAACTTGGAATAAAATGCATGTGTTCAAGAATTCCATCTATTATTAATTCGAAGCAATTGCCCGTTTCTCAGAATCCTAAGGGAGAGCCGTTCGTGGTGAAGGCAACTCCAGCCATCCTGAATTCCGGCCAGACGTTAGTCGAACTGGGAAAGTGGCTTTACCGCCAGAGGGCGTTAATCAACAAGCACGACGTGGCCCTGTGGCTGACCGGGTAATTTTAAACCGGGTTATCGAAACTTATCGTTAAAAATATCTTCCCTAAATATAATGATCACTATTCCGCTTTCCAAGAAAAAACGTCCAACCTGTTTTCTCGTTTCCTATACAGCCTGGACCTGGGAAGTCGGGAAGGTGCCTCCTGGAGATCGGACGATCTAGGTAAGCTGTCGGAATGCTCAATCGTGTTCCGGTCCTTTAGGTAACCGAAGTGATGACGCAACCCCAATTACGAAATTCTTCTCTCCCCCCAGGTCTCGCCTATGTGGGTGGAGCGTGTATGGAAGGACCCGAGGTGATGTACAACGTGGCCGTTAACGAAGACGCACCGGGAAAATTCACAGCCGTCGACACAGTCACCCACGAAGTAGCTCATCTGTGAGGCTATTTCAATTTTTTTTAAAACTATATTAGCGCCTAAGCCTTTTTACAAGGACAGGATCACGGGTTCAATTCCCCGGTCGATACCTCTGGAATTTCTCGGACTAGAGAAATTTCTGCACCCGCCTTTCTTGGCGCAAACCAGGTGCCGACTTCACCACCGTCACATATATGGCGGGGAAAAGAGGTCTCGAACCGACGTAGTGAGGGGGGCAGATCTGGAGTGTGTTGTCCTCTAGTGGCGGGAGAGCATGTTGCTGCCCCGTGTTGTGAGGCAATCACACAGTGCACCAAGCAGACTCTTGATTTATTATACATGTACAGTGTACCTAGATATTAAGGTATTTGGCTAAGTTTTTCGGTTCAAAAAATATATTTTTGCCATTAACCTGCTTCACTCGAAACGATCCCAAAGAACCAAAACGATCAGGGATGATTTTGGTCTACGAACTTCAAAGATTCTTACCTTTCCTTAATTTAACCCTTAAACTACTAATTTACTGTTAGGTCTGATGCATAATGCGGATTTCATTCCCTTATCCTGGACCAGAGTTATAGATGCAATTTGGTAATCAACACATAACTCGATACAAGAAACACTGTTAAAGAGATTAATACTTCCAAAACTCACCCTCGCGTAAAAACCAAAGCAATACTCGCAATTTTTCCCCTGCAATTGTTTGGCTAATGCACCATTGTTTGAGATTATTCATCCGGAGAGCATTCGTAGTTTCTCCGAGATATTTGTTAAGGAGGTCCATCAGCGTGACCGGGAATTTTGCCTAGTAGTTTGAACACAAGGTCGTGGATATGCAAATAGCTTTAGTCAATTAATGGCATTATTTTATTTTTAAATTTAGAATTCATAGGACGTGTCACACACTGAATAAAGTGAGATAACCAAGTTTGACAGCTATTTTATGACTACGGCGCATTTATTAAAAGCAAAGTGAAAAAATGCTAATGACACTGGGTCCAATCTTTTCAGATACGGCGCGGCTCACGACGGCGAAATCTCCAACAACCCACCCGGGAATCCTGGCGCACTCGGGTGCAGTTTTAAGGACGGCTACATCATGAGCTACGAGTCGTACACCACCAACCACTTCTACTTCTCCAACTGCTCCATTGAACAGATGAAATTCACAATGAGGTAGGTCTAATCGCCGTGCCTCACCCAACCAAAGAGGGTTCGAACAAAATTTACATATTAACAACCCGCTATTCTGTAATACCAGATAATATGTGACGTGTTCAGCAGCGAATATCGATAAAAATAATATACTGGGAATGGACAAACAAATTAAAAAAACAAAACTATTCTTCGGGCTACCTGAATTGTACTATGTCGGTACTAAAGATGAGATTAAAAAAAATTCATTCACTAATTTTTATCAAATGGAAACAAAATATAATGTGCTCAATCGACATACCAAAATATCCCAGAATAATAGTAAAGGAACGTCTGGATTATTTAAAATAAAATGGGGGTTGTGCCTGGGACACGCCGGGACCGGATACAACCCCCATTTTATTATACCAAAATATAATGAACAATTGACTTACCCGGTACTTAAGCGGATTTAAAAATCGGCAACATATAAAACCAATATTCATCAAATGGCTTTTAACTAAATGACAATCGGTTGTTGTGAAGAACGCTATTCCACAAATTTGAAATTGATTCCAAATTTTTACGAGGCACATAAAATCCAACGCACACACACACACCACACTCGAACTACTGAGACACAAAACGAAAATAAAACTTGTGATTTACGAGGACCACTATCTGGAAGATCAAATTTGTAATTAATTGGAGACGGCTGACGCAGAAGTGATGGCTTGTTCCAACATCAATTAATGTGTCATCCCCTAAACAGCTCGTCACAAGGCGCCTGCCTGCTGGACCAGCCAAGTTCCAGTCAAATCACAGCCAACACCACCTTGCCAGGTGCCATCATTAGTTTGGACGAGCAGTGCCAAACTAGACACGGGAATAACTACAAATTCCACGTAAGATAATTAAGACTTTGGTGCTGAAAGAGTGACTATATTATAAAACGGACGCCACTCTTACACAATCAGTTTTAACCAGTCAAAACCAAAAAGCTAAAAGAAATCAACCCAGGCGATTATATGCGCTTCAACGTACTTGCTCTCTCATCCACGAAATACAGGAGTGCATACGTGCATAGATTGGAGGAAAATTACTAGAATTCATTTTTGGTTTTCCGGTTTATACTAGAGTCTAAAGTAAAATCTTCTCACTCTGAATGTTAAATTTAAAAATAATGATATTGATATACCGAATAATCCATTAAATATGGTAAATTCAGGACATACACCAGTAGATTATTAAAAACGACAAGAGCGGATTTCTTCAGAAAAATAAAAGCGCACCGTTCAACAAATAAATGTCACATGTTCGAGCATGTACCTCATCAATCGTCAATTATTGTTCAGGTTCCCTATCTCTCCGAAGTCTGTCTAACTCTGTGGTGCGCGAAACCACTGCCACAGGGTGACATCCATTTGACCAGCGTCGGACCCTCGCTCGAGGGATCTCCCTGTCCAAATGGAAAGGTGACGAAATGTTTAATCAATATTATATCGAATAGGTTAATCTAATGTTTTTAAAATATTATTTAAAACCTTTTTTCGTAATTTTCATTCTTTACAGTGGTGCATAAGCGGAATCTGCACGCCAAAGTAAAGCGGAATACTGATCAAATCACCTCTTGTGTCGTCAAAGCTCAAGAATGCAAGAAACATTCGCAGAGAAGTCTTTTTGACTTTTGACGTGTCCTTAAACCCCGAACCTAATTTTCATTTTAAATTCGTATTGTTATTTTTTTACCCGTTCATCAATTGTCATGTTTGGCCTAGAACGACGACGCATTGAAGAATTGAGGCTATCGGGTTAACCATTTTGAGAGAAAACCTTGTTCAACACACGATGTGGATGTGGTTTCAAAATGATTACAAAAGATTCGAGGAGCTCTGTATGGTCGAGACGCGGAGCGAATGAAATTTGATTTGAATTGCGATTTTGAGATTGTTTTTTTTAAAAAAATAAATCACTCGTGAAATACTGCAATAACGCATTTCAGACATTTATAAATATTATTTCGAGAAACTGATGGACAGAGACAATAAAAATTAATATAAAAATATACTCGGTCACTTGCACAAAATATCAAAATTGTGCAGTGGAAGCTCACGAATAAAACACACCCAGGTGGTGCATTTTAGTCTTTCAAATCAGATTGTTATCCTCAGATTACGTCATCTGCGCATGCGCACAATCCCCAATTGCGCGCATTGGGGATTGTACGCATGCGCAGATGACGTAATTCGATTTTGATAATCAGATTTGAAAGACGAAATTGTGGGCCCAGTGTACAGTATAAACTATTACTGTATGAAGTGACGCAGATGGCGCTTTATACAGCATTCGACATTTTGCTACAGGGCAAGTGGCGCCACTCAACAGTCGAAGACGAGAGTTCCATTAACGATGAAAGATTTTTAGATTTGAAATTTTCACCTTTGCCAACCAGTTTTTATAAAAATTTAGAACATGTTGGCCAAATGACAGCGCGTTAATTCACAGCACTTAAAGTGGCCAGTCATAACTTTTAATTTTATACATACCTGTTCAGGTTCCGTCAATGCAAATTTCAAATTCAGATTTACAATTCAAGGTTCTAAGTGCCAACAGATGCAACAGCGAGACTAATAGTTGAATATATTTTACAAAAGTAGTTTGAAAATACTGGGTTAATGTATTTATCTGCTGACTGCTCAGCACATATGAAGGCAAGTAATAATAATATTTACATTGGGGAATTGACCGTTTTGAAACTCGCACCATCGCCAAGTCATAAAATCACCCGAGCAATCGACACAAAAGCTTAATGCTGGAACTGCACGCGAGTGAGGAAATGGGGAGAGCGGTTTCATTATTCAATTAACAAAAACTCACGAAAAGTCGACTTATAATATAGCGTGACTGCTCATCATTCGTGCAAAAAAGAATATTTGAGAGAACTCGACAATAATAACAAACCAGAATAACAGTGTACGAACGCGGCTGCATGATCGCAGTGTCCCCAATATACTGCAGTAAATGCTGCCAAAAAAATGACACATCACCTTGACAAAACCTTGAATTCGACAGATCTGATGTGTAATCAAACGAGTGAGACGAACAAAAATAATGTCACGCAAACTAATGATTTGACTGTTGATTGTTTGATGGGCGAGAAATTTGCAAGGAGTTGATATTGATTATCTTGCCAAGTCTAAATCCAATCTCTAAACCAGCTGTCATAAAATCTCGGTTCGCATAACATTAAGGATCAAAAGATATCTGCTAAAATATGTTGACATGCGTCGAGGTGTTTCAATCTTGTAAATACAGATTCAAAGAGGAGAAATGCATTTTTTCACCTCGAAACTGCAGATCTCAAACATCCTTTGTCACATCTGGGGCAGGATCCATTGACTGTACATCAAAATTGTAATTGAAAGGCCATCAGCCCCACGGTCCATTGATTCACAGTCCTTGAGGCGCACCGGGAGAACTTAATCTCAACCTGAATCTTAAAACAGAATCTTTCAAACTAAGCTGGATGACTATGAAGGATACCCAGATGGGGATTCGAACCCAGACATCACATCGGGCGCGATTAATGAACAACTAGTAAAATGATAGGAATTTAAATGAAGATTTGTTTGAAATCCAAAAACAGTCACACAAAATAACTTGTGAAAAAGCTGTCGCTGGGATCATGCGCCAGTAGCAATGACAACCCGATGCGTGAAGCCCTATTCCACAAGTTGTTCTGAAATGTCAATTTCATAGATTTTCAATGAGCTTCTTACCCAATGGTAACGCTTGCTGCCATCCTGATCCAAAATCACTGTTAACTTCCCCTTATTACCCAACGTGTTGTGTCCTACAGTAAGAAATAATAGAAAACAACAGATGTAATTAAGTTAGCTAGAAATATTGGAGACAGTTGGTAATTTGGAATGGTGACAAATGTAGCTGTAATATTTTAACTATGCAAATTCATAAATTTTAATTGCTGGCAGCACAGCTCCAGCACCAATCCGGCATTGCAGGAATCTTGACTCCAGCATGCTGTACCGGCAAGAGGGGGTCGTCCAGAAGCTGGTCCAGCAGTTCCCAGGTGGTGACCCCCCCTCTTCCGGCACAACATGCTGGAGTCACAGCTCTGGCACCAATCCAACAATGCAGGATTGAGCCTGGAGCTGTGACCAGCCTTGGTTGCAGCCTACCTGTTTTCCGGTTCATTTCCGATATGCACTGTTTTCACAATAACAAGCACTTTCACGATGTCCGGGCCAGTGCCGTAAGTATCCGTGGTGCTGGTGCTGGGCCACGGAACCCCCTGGACTCAAAAATGTGAGCCATGCTGGATGGCCAAGGGGCGAATTTGGCAATTATCCTGCCATTGGGCGCATACACATACACGCGCGCTTTCACTTCACTTCACTTGGACGAAATTGCTGCTGGATGAGACATGTTGTATCCAGCAATTATTCCGTAACTATCCAGCACTTATTTACGCGATCCGGCAGCTGCAGGCTCGCGTACAGTTGACTATTATGTACATGCGCGCAGCCATTTTCATTGCAAAAATGCGGGAATTTTCCCTCTCCTGCGGCGATTCCGGCAGCTGACGCCAGATGGCGCTACCGGGTTTCGCTCTATCCAATCGTGTGCTTTGCTGTGATTGGTAGATTTTTACCGCGATTTTTTTGAAACTTTGTTAAGACTCATAATCGCCGTTCAAATGGTTAATGAGCCCGCGTCTTGCAGAAAATAGTCATGCTAGACATTAAATTTGCATTTTATTAAATTTTATTCATAATTTTTATCGACACCGGCACAATTTCTGCCTCACGTTGTTCATAACAAATTTTGTAATTTAGCAGAAAGCCAAACGACAACAATGTATTTCTTTTTGCCATTGTTACTCTAACAATAACTCATCGTCAACATGTAGCAAAGTAAAAATAATATTCACAGATCCTGTTAGATCGAGTGATACGAGTTGGGGACACAATCGGCATTTATTATAAATTACAATTACTTCCAAAGCCCCCCGCGTCCCCCCAAACGACTGAAACACAAATAATTTGGCAAATAAACGTAATTACCAACACTGGGCAAGGCGCAAATTCCACACTCTTGCTCGAATTAAAAATTTAACCAATGAAACGGAACAAATTTGTCGAAGAGTTCTGGAAGCCTGATTGTTGTTTTGTGTGTGTGTGCAGTTTTTTTTTCTTCCACACAAACACGCAACATTTTCAAGAAAACAGCGCAAAAAAAATGGACGAATCTCCCAAGTGTTGAATGCAATTTCGTTAGTTCCGACGGACACATTTCCTAGCTCGTATTGAAGGGAGACGGACGAACTCACGAGAACGTACCACCGAAGTTAAAAGACATGGGGACAGTCTGATTTTGAAATACGTAACCTCCGCTCTGTTCAATACGTCTCGATTCTGAAAGAGCAAACAAGAAACAAGATTTGCGTTGAATTAAGACTGCTAAAATGATTTTTATGCTTGCCAATCCATTTTTATTCAATCCAGGCGGTGAGACAAAAAAACTGCATAATCTTTCATTACTTCACTTTCATAATAAAATATATTTAAAGTTGATACCCCAAAGAACACGTTAATTTACTTGTACAAAGCTTTTTTACTTGTTTGGCTAGCAAGAAATTAGAATAGTAAACAAAATTTAGCCACGGATGCAACTCAACTATTTCACTTAAATATTTGGCTAAAATCTTTCACATTTCGAACGTGAAACAAATTTAGTGTGTAAATTTCAACCCGAAGAGCGAGAGGAACTATCAGGAAATCGATTCCAAGTTTGCGTACCTGCAGCTGCTTTTCTTTGGTCAGCCAGGAGAAATATTTCGTGAACAGACTTTTGCTGTTCCGTAGTGAGACTGGCCGTGAGCATGGCGTACCAAGAAGGATCTATTGTCTGTAAACCTGGGAAAAGAAAAAAAAATCACACAAGAGGGACAAATTTGATTAAAAATGAACCGACAAAAGAGCATTGAGGCTAGCTGCAATAATGAGTATGCAATAATGAGTATTATTTCAAGAGCAATTGAATTTGTCTCTTTTTTTAAGAGGACGTCGGCTACTCATTTCACCGATAATCTATCCTTGACTTAGGGTTCGCAGGCGTATCAGGGTCATGGACTTTCCAGCTCGCAATTGCAAAATACAATGTTGAGTTGCCCACTAGGTGACTCTTTAAGTAGTCAGGGTGTGATTCTTATACTCACTTTGCATGACATCCTTGAATATGACGTATTCGTCGACAGGACAATCTTCAGCATCCAGCACGGTGGTGTAGGTCTCGAACGCCGTTTCGGCTGCATCTTCATCATCGTCTTCATCTTCATATTCGTCGTCCTCGCTGTCTGCCTGTTGGTGGGAGGAAAAGAGCACGTCAATACTAGACTGGTAGAAAAACTAAAAAATCACTTTCATATTGGGATAGCGAGTTTCTAGGAGACTCCTTCAACTCTCCTAACAAGAGATTGATTAGATCTCACGAGTCACAAAACAAAGTTAATCCACTAGATTAACAGCCAAGTATAATGTCCAAAATTAATTTCCCTTGATAATTTCGGTTTGTTGGCGGGTAATTTGGGAATTACTTTTAGATTTTGGAGAGTATCATAGTCACCTGAATGGACGCAGTTATAGGAAATGGGCTGTTTGACGCTAGTACCTTGCCCTGTAGCCTCTCCAAATATTCCTGGCCATCCTCGTCGATGTCGTCCTCATCAGACTCCAACACGGCTGTGCAAGACACAAAACGAACTAAGCATAAGACTGGTGATCTTTTGGCAATCACGAGGGGTTAAACACAATAATGGAGCAATAACGCATAGATCGTCAACAGCTTAACAAATTCTTTGTCCCACCAACCCCCAAAGAAAATGCAACTTTGACCAAATATATTAAAACTCTAGCGTTAAATATAAAACTTATCTGGTCGGATTTTTTCCTTTATAAAAATTTGCAGAATCTACACCAAGCAATGGCATCGACGTCATTCGCTCAAGTTGTTTATAGGCGTGAGCATATGCTGCCAAAACGTTGGAGAAAGCAGGCGGCAACAATTTTGAAAAATAGCCAAGGCAGCAGCAACAATAAATTTTAAGTAAAACTCATAAAGACGCTCTTAAAAAAATATTAAAAAATAAAAAAATGAGGCGGAAACATGTTCAACACCCCGCGCACATTTAATTTGAATATAATTGCAAGAAATCTGTAAACCCTAAAAGAAAAGTTTTTACCTCCATCCAAGTCTTCGTCTTCCTCTTCGTCATCGTCATCAGAGTCATCCTCTTCATTTTGAGCTTTGACTAAAAAAGAAAAAAATTGGCAATTGGTTAAGACTCTGGCTGCCAATTTGCTAGGGCTAAGACCAATATCATATTCGCTTTAGTCCCAAAATTGAATAAGACAAAATTGAATGAGAGCTGAGTATTTTTCATTTTTTTTAAAACCAATGATTAGTCATTCTCATGGGAAATTAAGAGGTAATAAGAAAATATGAGTTTCCTCAGTCTCTTATCGTGGCACTAGCTAAAATCACAACACCTAGGCCATATAATTGAGCATGTGGAGCGACACTCAAACCTCACTTGCTCGGCGGTCCCTTGTTCGATTCCCGGCGCGGGCTCTCGAAAATCGCATAGTGGGTACAGAAACGCCTGTAATGCAGCTATTAAAGTTGATTGGAACAACAAAAAACAAAACAACTCACTGGCGTAAGCTCGCTTCAAGCCGTTGAAAAGCAGGATAAGAGACGGCAGGATTTTTGAGGCACACTCGGAGACAGCTTGCGGTTTCTCCGTTCCCAGACTGATTAGGGTGCACAGACCCAGAACGCACATCTTGCGATCATGCAGGCTGAAATGAAATTGAATATTAAAGTTACTTTGTAAATGATCAACTCTAGCTTAAAAAAAACAAGGACGATAAAAGAACAATTGAGTGCCGTGACAGAAAATAAATTCAGAAATTCAAAATCACGTAAAAATCTATTCCAATTCCATCACCACTTATAGGAATATAAATATTATAAATATATTACAATTAGTTAGAATCGCACAAAACATTAGACTCACCCGAGAAAGCAGTCAGTGTCGTGAATCCACTGTTCGATGAAAGAGGTGGTGACCGATTTGGAGGCGCTGGGCAGCTGCACGCCCTCTAGCGTACTGAGCAGAATCTGCGGGTTGTACTGGAGTGCGGCGATCACCACCTGCATGCACATGGTACGGAGTTCCGACGACTTTACTTCCTTCATCAGCCGCTCCAGCACCAGATTCACGAATGGTGCCACGCACTGCAAATAAGAAGTGGGGAGGACACCAAAAACTTTTATCATTTATAATAAAAAGACAGAAACGCATTCTTGATGGGATCTCAACAATAAATTCAGAATAGAAACCGACATCACATAGATCCAATTAGATATTGCAACATATCGACCCTGTCCAACAAAATTTAACAGAAAAAGGAATAAAAAGTGAACTTGCCTGGTCGATCTGCCCCTTGCACTGCAGGAGGACAATCTCTAACAACTTGGCCGCGTAGCACTCAGGATCTTCCCCGGGTGTCCCGGTGAGAACCTAGAAACAATAACTCAACATTACACAAATTCCGGCAAGCTAAAAGAATAATTTAACTAACCAACACTAGCCGTGAGTCAGCAACATTTAATTAATTTTTATTTGTTCATTAAGTTCCTCGGTCCAAAAGTTTAAAAAAAATATAACGTATATTCCTGACCCACTCCGCTAATATAATTTTCTAGCCTGTTCGAATTCCCGTAACACAGGTTCTCTTTTTCTGACTCACCGTTTTTGCCATATTGAAGATGGCCAAGAGATGATTTTCGTTGCTAACAAATGTGGGAGTGTCAATGGTAACAAAATTGTGTAGGGCTGGCATCATGTCTGAGGAAAGAAAAAAGCGATATATTATCAACAGCGTTCAAAGGTGTCGAGTGGTCGAGAGGTTAGCGTGCTTTCCTCAACAAACATTTAATTTATTTCAACAGAGTTCCAATATTTTCGGGAGGATATGCAATTTATGGCTCATAAATATAAACATAAATTTGAGTGAAACATCTTTTAAATTAAATCTGTTCTCTGTCTCAGCTGACGACAAACTTGATTTATGCAACGTAAACAGTACCGCCACCATATATTGTCTTGACAATGGGTGTGACTGAAATTTCGCGACACATGATGTTATATTTGATGAAAACGTTGTTTAAATTTATTTAAATATGTATCATTGAATAAAAAAAAAATAACGATGGCAAGATGTGGCAACCATTGGTCACGTAACAGTAAGGTCAAATTTATTTCGGAAAATAATTTAAAAACTCGTCCATCGATCCGGATATATTTATAAAAATTAGTCATTACCTGTGAAATAATCGAATCCATCTTTTTGAAACATTTGGTACATCATTTCGAAAACCTTCCACATATCCGGCGAAATAGAATCCGATGTCAACGTGTACACTAACGATAAGGCCTCTTCGTAAAATTCTAAGGTAAAAAAAGCAGATTAGAAAACTTGAAAACCCGAATTTAGCACTTTCGTAAAAAAAAATATATTTTGATTTTCCTACCCATGATGCCCTGGCTAAATATTAGTCCAACGACATTGAGAACAATTTTTTCTAATTCCACAAATATCTAAAAACAAAAAACAAAATTTAAAATGATCAAGCTGGTCAATGATAAAACAGTAGCACATGTTTTACAGAAATGTCGGAAAGTCGAAATGGAAAGATGGCAAACCTCTTTCTGATCCTCCATGACGTTCAAGATAGTCTCAATGGTGTTGAGCAGACCCATTGCGGTGATAGCTTTATCATCCGAAGAATCCTCGCCCTCCAGCACCTTGCTGAAGGTAGTGGCTAAGTGTTGCGTCATTTCCACCGCAATAGGCATCACCTGAACACAATCAAAAATCAAAACAAGCCGTCAGATTTTTCAATTTTACATTATACAAAGCCTGAATATTGACTAGATAATGCAAATATAAATTACACGAAGAAGCTAAATAATTATTTTGTTTAAATTAGATCCTACCTGTTCGGGATACGTGCACACCAGGCGCTGCATCACATTCGTCAGGTCGTCATTTTCGGTTTCACGGATTATTTTTAGCAGCTCTGAAAATAATCAACGAATTTTTTTTCAATTTTAGGCATTCCACTATTTCAGTTTTACAACGTTGCCAAATTATAGGATTGGCACAAAATATTTTTGCAGAGTTGTTTTCTTGGTCCTGAATTGAGTATACCACTTCACTCACCTAAAACGATAGGCTTCACGTTTGGTTCGATTAACTTTTGGGCGCGCTCCTGGTTGGTAATGAGCAGTTGTACCGCGATAGCAGCCTCAACCTGAAAATTTAATTTCAAAACAAAAATCAGACAAGAATGAGCGAATGGCAGTGCCAAATGAGAATTCGGCACAAGAAGGCATTAAAACTGAATGTACAGTAAAACTGGGTTCTATTCCCGGTGCGGGCTCTCGATTATTCGACCCCGGGGTACTGGTGAAAATGTGCCACTCACATAGTGCCTAACTAAGCATTAAGAGGAGTACAGAAACTCCTGTTGTGATATACACTTCAGTTAATAAAAAAAACTATTTCACAATAAAATGTCTACATTGCACGGAAACATAAAAACAATGCCTTTTGTGTGTTCATGTTTTCTCACCTTCACGGGCAGCTCTTTGTCGTTGAGCAGGCAATGCTGGGTGTAATCGAGGGCGGCGACCAGGTTTGGCTCGCACTTGAATCGCACCTCGCAGAAGTGGTGAAACACCCAGCAGGCGCGCGCGCGCATGAAACCGTGTGGACTGGCGAAGTGCGGGAACACGTGCGCCACCAGCATAGGCTCCATCTGATCCTTGTACAGCTTGCGCTTGAGCAAAATACTGGCCACCGTACCCACCATGTGCAGCGCGCCGTCCTTCTGGCGAGGGCCGGCTGAAGCATTGGTCAGGACGTTCAGCACGAACGCCATCGATCCCTGCAACATGTCCTTACGTTTCTTGGCCACGGTGTGCAGCAGAGTCTGCGAGGCAGTTACCGGCGACACAAAGTCCTCAAAGATGTCTACGCAAACATAGAGATGTGTACATTAGTAGCAGGTCAACCAAATAATTGGATTAAGCGGGATTGGATAAGTGCACACATGTACCAGTCAGTGTTTGGCGCAGGAGAAATATAACCATATAGACTACTTTTGTGTTATTTAACTTAGAGTTCAAACTTTGTTCCTTTGGGGAAACGACATTGAACCCAATATTGGGGGTCCATGAATCATTTTCCCTGCTCTCATAAATATTGGCGGTAACGTAGTCTTTTAAACTGAAATGTTTGAGATACCTGACATATAGACAGTGTGCTCAACTCGGTAACGCGGCACCCCAGAATCGGAACCTAGAAACCTTCCAGCGATTTTTTAATTTCGTTACACTCACCAAACTTCATTCGGATGTACTCGTAGGGATCCGTTGTCCAAAGTTCATCGTCCTGGTCCGTGTAACACATTAGAGGAAACACTATATCGTGTATCACTTCCTGAAAGACGTAACCAAACAGCAAAACAATTAACTTGTGAAAGGTCGAGCAAACCCTCCAAACCTGAGATAACTCATTTGCCCCTTTCTCAAAGTTAAGGGCAGAATTAATGACATATATATTAATTATAACTATTTAATTATAAACTAAAACCCCTCATGAGAATTAATGACATTTAAAACCTTAGTCGCCCAAACATTATTATGAAACGCGATCTTCAAAAATTGTCCAAATTGACTCATTATCGGAATAAATTGAAGGTGCAGACGTCAAAAACCATGCTACATTATCATATAGAATATATTTTGTTGTTTAGCCTGTCAACAAAATGTATTACAGAAGCCCAATTAGCAGGGAAAGAATGATTCCAGATAAATGAGATCAGCTATAGTTAAACGTAGTTAATAACAGATAAAACAAAGATAATCAGTGCTATTGTGACAACGGTACACTCGAAAAAAGAAATACCGAATGGGACGTACCATCATGTGCGGCTTGAGTAGCTTCCAAGAGTGTGCCTGACCAACTCTGAAAACGATTAATTTAAATTATTACGGCAAATCAATTGGATCAAGAAAACTCTGCATTGCTATTATCTCTGTTACGTCAACTTAAATAAATTTGTAGAACACAGATTCGTTGATTCAAAAAAAAATTCAACTCACGCGAGATTCAAGTAATGAATTGCGAGCTGCAGCACACGCGACGACACGAACACCTGTTTCCGGTACTGGTCCAGAATTTTCAATAGGACTTCAAGAATTCCGGCTAAGTTTTTTTTTAAAAACAGAAACAGTCAAGGAATTAGAACTAAATCATCGATCGTAGCTAAGAACTAATATTTTGCTTAACAAGAGTGGCCACCTGAAAAGGTCTTCAAATAGTATTCGGCAAACTGATTATATTCCTTCGCAACGTCACTGGGACTGCCATACCTAAACAGGAAAAATGAGAAAACAAATAATCGTTGTGCAAAATGTCAAAATATCACCATTTATATTTACAAAAATTTGGACTGACAACAAATGCTGAGTATCAATTCCCTAAATTTTTTTAAATTTTAAATTAAATCTTCATTAAAGGCTGAAAATGTTCAACTTATTTAATACTTAGAACAAACACTAGACTGAAACCATGGAAACTAGACGAGCGTGGAATAGTCACCACTCGAATGTCATATATCTCAGATGTGATGCCATCAAAAAAACAGTCGCCTCAAAAAATAACACCATTTTAATATTATTTGATATTTGCTTATTTCACATCTGCTCGCCCTGTCCAGGTCATCTCAACAATTCTACAAAATATGGGTCAAACAAAATGGATCTCAATCCTTCCTTACCTTTCGAAAATTCGGGTAAGTATGTGCAGCGCCCACTTCTTACATTTCCACCAAATCAGGTCGCCCCTCTCCTCTTCCTCCACTTGATTCGTGTGCTGGAAAATTGCCATACGGAAGCAGACAAATGCTGGTTAAACACACTGTTGACGAGAACAAGCGAGACTGCGAAATAACTTATACTGGTACGAAAACGAGAAGCATGATTCTATCCCACCTCTGGAATAGGTCGATCGACGATGGCGCGAATAACTTCCATCCACTGCGCAAACATTTCTTTAGCGATCAAATCCAACGGAAGGAAATACTGTAGTGAAGCAAGACAAAACAAAAATCTGAATTAATGTATGCACAAAACGAGCTAAGCCCAAACGGGAAGCTCGTAATAACTTGAGATCAAAATTTTCAACATCGGAAACACAATTTATGAAAATATCCTAGCACTAATGTGTCTATGATTGCCTATGAAGAACAGAAAATTTAGCCAGGTGGCACCAGTGATGAAAAATATAACTTCATTCGATAAATCGAACTTGACAGAATGTAGGCCACAAGCCAATTTTAAAAACAGATAAATTACAATTCTAAAGAAAAATCTCATAAATTATCCGAAATCATGTTCAAACCAGACATGACCAGAGTTTCCGGTTGTTGGCAAAAAATTATGAAGAGTTAAGAGTTTTTATTCTGACCAACACAGGAATAGATGGGTTTCAACGAGATTGTCTTACCTGTACTAGAGCAAAAAATATTTTTAAAATTTGTTTCTGTAAGGCCACCGAATACTCGGATTGGTCGGGCAGCAGCTGGACGCATATCTGGTAGATCATGGGCAGGAGCAAGTGCATGGCTTCGGTTAGCGGACCCCGCTCTTCCGGCTTTTTGTATCTATACAATAGAAAAAATATACCAGTTAACAAGACATGAAAAAGCGGCGGTTATGCAAACCTAAAATAATAATCAATTTTCTACGAAAAAACAACGGAGGGGGAAAATTTCGAAATAACAAAGCTACCTTTTCTTAGAAACAAATTGAGCTTGATTTCGACATTCCAAAAAAAATCTGCATAATAGAAGGAGTTATGCCAAATTAAAATCGGCAGAAATATTTAAAAAGTGCGATTGCACTCACAATTGATATCTCTGTAACATAACTCGTGCCATAAATTTGCCGTCCGGCGAAAATACCAGTTTCACGAACTATAAATTCGCAATTCCTTAAACTGCAGTACCATTTAAGTTATGAAAATAAACTTTATTTAACTGTATATGAAGAAATATTACCAATTTTGTTAAAAACTAACATAGTAAAGGAATTTCTCCGCGCGCTACTGCTAACCTTACGTTACGCAATATGACGCCGGGTGCCTCATGCAGTTTAAAGTTCGCAGATTTCCAGACTTTCATGAAATTACCACTTGCGTCAAATGGCTCAATCTCTGAAAAAAGTTGGGTTGTTCGATAAATTTTTATCGGAAGCTTCCAATCTAGGTTACGTGAAACATTAGAAACTCCATGGAAATTAGCCCACTTTTTAATTTTTATTCAATGTGGAAGTAGGGTTTTGCCGGTCGAATTGGGGTTTGCAAAATATTAATCTAAGCTTTAACAAAGCTTACGGGACCTAAACATCAGGGAAATGAAACTGTGAAAAGCATCGGCCATGTTCAAACGTGAAGAAGCCACCTCTGCGTCAGCAAAGGCGGAAGCGACTTACTCGTAGTTCTTTACCAACTGATGAAGACAGAGAAGCGAGCCCATCCACACGGTCGTGTCGGGATTCTGAAGGAATATGCAGATTTTGTCCACAATTCCCGTCCACCGGCCAGGGAAATCGTGCTTCACTATTTGCGCCACGCAGATGGCCAGCTGTGATCTGCAATGAGAGAAGGTAAGTTTAGGAGAGGCGACAAGGCTGACAGGAGCGCTTAGAGCAATCCGACAAGCGCCTCACATGTCGACGGTTAACCGGTCATACATATTCCAAAGAATCATGGAAACAAACTACTTTTAACCCAGAAAAAAAACTTCTGATATTTCTCATTGCACTATGTTTATTGCATTAAGTTTGGCATTGAGAATGTACCGCCTTGAGGAGTTTCAGCGGACGCACTTTTAATTTCGACGAAGATATACATTGTTGAACTAGTACGGTGTTCATAAGAGTAGCAGAACTAGGGCATCCATGTGCAATTTCAAGTCAAGGTGGACGACTCTAGACTGAAGATTCGCCAGCCCGTCAAAGGTCGGGATGGGACCTACCTCACAAGGTCGGGAGCATGGACGACGGCGTCCACAATGGCATCACGAATCATGGCCCGGTCCTGTTCGTGGATGTTGAACTGGATCGGCTGGTTGGTGTCGGGTTCCCAATCCTGCCAATTTTGCATTATCAAGTTTTTGAGGTATATAACGCCTGAAATAAAATAACAAATGATCAGCGAGAAGAATGGACACTATGCATTATTTCGGGGAAGGTAATGTTATTTTTTCCCCTTCACTGTAGTCACTGCACTACAAGATTTTCTGTACCCCTCGTGGTGCTTAGGCACTATGGCGAGGAGCACATTTTCAAAAGTATCCCGGGAGCGAATAGTCGAGAGCCCGCACCGAGAATCGAACTCGGGACCGCTGAGCCACAGTCAGTTTTTTAAAAGTCTATATGAAAACGTTCATTGAAGTTTCAAAATAACAGTTCAAAAACTTGTTTAATTAAAACAATTTTAAATAAAGTGAACATTCGGGGGAATAAAATGTAATTATCATATGGTCAAAACAATTAAAAGAGCTAGACAAACAAAAAATTAAATGAAAAAACACTAATTCCAAAGAAATGGAAACCAGTAGAATGTCCGATAATAAGACACTTTAATCAGTCAGGTATTGTTTTCCATTTTTTTGGAATTAAGTGTATTTTCATTTAATCTACATATGTCGCGGCGTGTTTCACGACACCTTCATTAATCAAAAAATTGTGGGAAACATAGTTTTGATATACAGGGTGGCGGAGACCAAATGACCACATTTGAAATGGACAACACACCTTCAATTTTTGAGATATCGGGATGAAAAAATTCACAATTTGTAGCTAATGAACGGAAGTTTTATTGTAAAACTGCAGAAAAATTAATTATGAAAAACAATTCTGACACATTCTCGAGTGTCACCACAGCTGGAACACGTGTAGGGGGTCTTTGGGATGTGATTATTTTTATTTTATTTACAAATGTGGTTATTTGGTCTCCGCCACAATGTATAAGATTCATTTATGAAAAGAAACTTCTTGGTTATGCGAAATAGTCCGCTTATATATGATTCAAAAGGATTATATTTCCATAACAATCTTCAATTTCGAGCCAAATAATTGGAAGATGATGGCAGAATGGTGAGTCCCAGGAATTGTGACCGGGCACGCGGCAACGTGACTGACGCAATGACATGGGAATGTGGTGACATGCGGGAAGACAAAAAACGACCGTGATGTATCCTGACCTGCTTGACGAACGGGCATCTCGGCTTCGTTCATCATGAGCACTTGAAGAATTGACGGGGCAAATCCGATTATTTTGCGGACCTGGAAGGGAAGGTGTGATGAAAGAAAATTAACGTTGATATGCCTAGCAGCTATCGTAGAGGATAGGTGACGCCTAAGAGATCAGTCTTCCAGTTGACTAAAAACCATTCCATCCATGTTATATGAATATGCAATATTTGTAAGGTAATAAATGCAACATTTGCAATGAGTTTAAATTCTCTTTTATTCGGTCTTCATTGCATTATCTTTTATTTATTAACGTGCACAAGCACATAGAGGAAATTGGCAGAATCAAAACGACGATGGGTTTTGGACACAAATGGTGCATATCTGAAACGCCGTAACATTGTTTTATTTCAAAAATTTAATTAATATGTGACGCAAGTCACACGTGCTCGTCTAGTCAATTCATTGTGACAATTAGTTTTCGGCCAGCTGGAGAAAAATCTGCCCACGTCAATGGACTAATAGGGATAAAACGCAATGGTCTCTACGGGAATATTCCCTACTGGTATTTTAACAATGACTAGACAATGAGCACCTTCACGGTCGGTAACTGACATGGGAAGGATCGAAAAACCAAGACATTTGCCTAAGTTTATAAAATTATTCAGTTTAAGCTTACATACACTACAAATGCATTTTGGTTGGTGTATGCGCCTCCATAATGGGGTCGCCAATGATCAATTAAGGTCAGTGTGGTCATCACGCTGAACTCGATGCTGCAGCAGATCACATTTTAGGTGTCCCATTTCATTGCAAGCCTTGGGCTAGACTAACCTAGTTTCAGACCTCGGGATGGTCATTTATTGGTTAACGAGGACCAACTATTAGAGATAACTCTTTTGTTTTGGCTAATTAAGCGTAATGATCAACTTTATAGAGAATAAAAATGATTGTCCTTGAATGAACAGGCCCACATGGCCAGATCGTATACTAGCATGTATGATCTGGCCATGTGGGCCTGTTCAGTCAGAGAGATTCAACTAGTTAAATGTTTGCCTCGTTACACAGTCGTTTTATTCCAAAGGTTAAGCCTTAAACAAATGAAGGTCTTATATCCCGTAACAGCAGGTTCCGAAATGATGAAATGACATAGGCCTAGGCCAAGCCTCGTCGAAGTCAGCGCCCATTACCTAGGCCATTGCTCTAGGCCGGCCGCACTTCAGCCGGTTTGACAAATCAACATTCTCGGTAAAACTTAACGGGGCTCCCAAGAAAAGTTTCGATTCGGTTCTAGTTTCCTAGGGCTCCATTGTCTCAGGGACCCAACAAAAGAAAGGTCATTCGACAGTTGAGCAGCAGGGAACCGGCAGAACTTTGCTTTGGTGATATTGCAAATTAACAACTAGAACCACCGAATTTTGGTACCAGGTAGCACCGCGCACCTAGCGTGGAACGAGCGAGATTGGTAAACGATCAGATAGAAGAATCGAGTTTAGAGGGCATGCCGCTAGGCGCGTAGGATGACAAAACTCGGGTGAAGTCAGCCTGAGCCGTCGACACCTCGAATGGCGGGAAGCCATGTTGAAAACGTGGTTTATGAAAAATGTGCTCGGCCTGACGTGAATCGCAAAAGTTTATGGCTCACCTGGTTGAGCTGGTCCTCGGCCTGTTGCCGCTGGTTCGGATCGATGGTGGCCCGCAGGACCTCGATTAATTTGCGGGTATCCATTGCCCTGGTCGGTTTCGATTTTACAAATTAATAATTATTATGGTGGACGCACCAAAAAATGCGTGTAGGCCTAACCAAGAGATGGTGTTGATTTCAGGATTTAACAAGTTGCCACGCGCTTAACCGATACGCTGTTGTGCGTTTCACCGGTCAATTGCCGCCAGATAGCGCTGGGAAAGGAGTTTACCAACATAGCGCTTGCAAATCATTGATCATCGCTAACACGCATGCGCAATACATTGAGCGATACAATGCGCTTACTCTTGCAAGTCAGCGCTTCACGCCACATGTCTACTTCGCGGGAAATCTTGAAAAAGTAACCAAAAAAGGTGTCAAGCATTTATTTAGCCAAAATAAATTAAAAGCACTATAAAAAAGCAAGTCAAGCATAAAATAAAAAGTTAACCACAAAAAAATGAAAACCCAAGTCACAAAAAGTACGTCATTAATAAAGCGGAACAATCGGCTAACAGAACGGGCATAAATCTGAGTCCAATAAAATTATTTTCCCCCAAGTGTCTTTGCAAACAAACGAATTCCATTTTTTAAAGGAAATTGTACTTTAATCGGATCAGTCAGAAGACTTACAAAGAATGGACTATGGCTGTCAGAAAACTTCGTCACAACATGGTATTTGACCAAGCAGTTGCTGTTGTCTGGGCACTCTTGGGAGTAAGGCCAATGGGCAAAGGACAGGGCGTTGACTACATAGGTCCATCACTCCATATCAGAGTGGTTTTAACGCAAGTAAATGCAATAAGATGGATATTTTTATTTTGGCGAATTTGCCAGTACTCTCGTCTCAATTTTACACCACAACAAAATTTCCAATGTCATCTGAAATAAAATGAAGGGTTGAACATGGGCGTAACCGCAACGTATTGTCCAGGGCGGATCGCTACTGTGCATTCACCCCTCGATTGTGCTGCGACTTGATGACGCTTGATTGACATATCGTCCGCGCACAAAAGGGACAGAGACATGTGATGCTCGGCTTCCCCATAGACTTTAAACTTTGAATTCGATAATCGGAGATTACCAAAATCGTCTATTTTTTTTTTTTTTGGAGCGAATCATTTGTTATCTTTTGATTTTTCGATAAGCAACGCGTTCGGCAGCTGCCATGGCATTTCGTCCAGTGCATAGGACTTTGGCGTGTTAATCTCGGCCCAGCAGAATCATTCCAAGTCTGCACTGTCTCTGGAGCACCTAGTTGGAATACTGTAACAAGTGGATATCAAATATAAGGTAATTAAATATAAACGCCACACGATATTAATGTAATGTAATGTGCCCGGGACAGCGCCGGACGATTCCATTTTATTTTACATAATCAAGACGTCCGTGTTTGATTAAAAAAAATATAGACTTTCGTTAAAGCCGGAATTTCAACACCGGTACTTTTCATTGCTGTTAAAAAGAGTTATCAGTTTTTTAGAATCCCTAATGAGCACTAAAAATAATTACTGCTCGAGCATGTTGTGAAACGCGAAATTTTAGAATTCAGTGTACAAACGGCCGACGCGTTCTTAAACGGGATGCGGCTCAATTCGTTTCATTATTGCCATTAATAAAACTTGCGAGGACCGGATTAGTTTATAGAAATTATAGTGAAATAAAAGGGGAGCATTTTGTTTCATTGGAAATTTCTTACGTCTATCTGTAGCCACATTAAACCAATTTTCAAGAAGCATATATTCAAAAATTGCCCACAAAAGATCAACTTGCTTCATTTTCAAATCCGCAACCTTAACAAAACTAACGAGCACATGTATTTTCGACTTTCTACGCAATCAGTTCAAGAAAAGATTTCGATGACTAATATTGACATGTCTATTTCATCAGAATGATACTACAGAAGCAATATAAAATTGTATGTTTGGCGAGATGGGGGATAAACTAACAATAACAAATCACAACGAACTCGTTCGCCTTGGGTATACATGGCAATAACAGATAAGACTAATGTTTACTCGTTCGTTTCGTAACAAACGCATACGAGCCGTGTAAAAAAATAAAATTATTTATTTACGATAAATATAATAAACTTTGCAAACCGCCAATTTAAAAAAAGCATCTCCATGATTGACCAAAACCAACTTTGGTCAAATTGACATTAACGAAAATTGAACATGCGCTCGTAACTTAAAGATTGAACGATAGATAACGTTGGAGTCTTGTTTTGACGAATTTCAAGGCCACAATTACATGGAACACATAATTTATATTGGTTTTCGCAGAGGACAGTATTACATATTCATGAAACCGGTTAATAGATACGCAGGCCGATTAATAACCTGCTCACACACGAAGTTTTCCATGGTTTTAAAATAGAGTTCTCCAATTCAAATACTGACACATTCTCCTTGATTTATCTCTTATTGCACAGGTTGATTGAGATGGCTCCAAAATGTCTGAAAATGGCCAAGACTCCCCAGTTTCGTATCTACATCCTGGCGTCGCTGTTGGCCGTGTATTTCTTGGTCCAACTGGTGCTCAGCCATTTCACCCACTCGTTGACGTTGCTGACCGACGCCTACCACTCGCTACACACAATCATATCCCTGGTCGGTTTCATCATTACCATCAAGGTGAGCACCTGTTAACACTGTTACCGCCCAGTTCGTGATCAATTGCAACAAAAAACGTTATTATATAGCAAGGTCAACAGCCGATTTCAATTTTTTAAAACTATATAGGAACAGCAAATACGCTGAATGGAAATATTAAAAAATAAAGATAACCTCCCATGACCTCTCATGAGTCCTCGTAGTTTGTATTAATTACAAAAGATAAACGGTATCGTACAAGTCGTGTATAAAATGCATAATCATTAAAAAAATAGGAATCAGAAACTTGCAGAATTAAAATCAACTACCGTATTTCTCGTCGTATCATCCGCGGTTTCTATCAGCGGATGCTTCACCGCGCAGAAATTCGTCGATCGTAAATCGGCATTCAGACTAGAGCGCAGATTCTGGGTTCGAATCAATAAATTTCATATATTAAGTATATCTTATCCTAATTTCAGTACTTTACCGCACGCAATTGTCTTCTGGAATTGTAATTTTTATTTTTAAAATCGACTAGTGCGAGATAATTATGTACGACTCGTCGTAGCGCAGTTGGTTTAGCGACTGACTGTGGTTCGGCGGTCCCGGGTTCGATTCCTGGCACGGGCACTCGATTATTTGATCCCGGGGTACTGGTGAAAAGGTGCCCCTCGCCTAGTGCCTAAGCACCAAGAGGGGTACAGAAAATAATAATAAATAATCGAAACAGGATCTGTCACAGCCTGTCTCTTCCGTCTTGCTAGGGCGAGTCGTGCACTTGTTGGAGAGAAATTCCTTAGGAAAAGACGTTCGACTCATTAGAAAACTATAATACATGCAAATGGACATTCATGAGTAACTCTCCATTTTCAATTGCAGATGAAACGGGAACACAGCATTAAGAACACGTTCGGATGGGCGCGAGTGGAAGTCCTGGGCATGCTGATCAGCACCCTGGCCCTGGGCGCCCTCTGCTTCTCGGTGGCCGTGGAGGCTGTACAGACGCTGTTCCACGCCTCGCACTCAGATGCCATGCACTTGCCGCTCGTCGTGCTGGGATTGGGCGGGGCTGGGGTCACCCTCAACGTCATCTGCTTCCTCATAATCGGAGGTTTAAACCAATTCATTTTCCGTTATTTTATTTCATTTCACTGTAGTGTATATCACAACAGGAGTTTCTGTACCCCTCTCGGTGCTTAAGCACATTTTACAAATTTCAGGAAGTTTCTTGTTTTAAGGACTTGTATTCAACTTCAAGGTTATAAGAAATGACGCTTGATTTATGACTATTTTGGTGGTTTCAGGCTTTTCCTCGACACACAGTTTCGTCAGCGCCAATTCGGGCAACATGAGGATGACGTTCACGGCTCCCGATGGTGGTGCCGTAACAGCCGAAAGTAGTTTGCTGACCAAGACTGACGAATCCAAACCTAAAAGCACCGAGGACGCGTTCATGAGTAAGTCACTGAGAACTAGCAACTATAATGTCAATTAATAGTCCGCTATTTACTGGTTGAACTCTACCGGTACATGATCTTAACTAATTTAAATGATTTATACGACTTCTAGTTTCTAACGTTGATGAGCAGAACTTACGACGTCACATCCTGATAACGTTCTTCGGCGACGTCATCTGTTCGGTCTTTGTGGTGGTGGCGTCCATTGCCGTGTACCTAGTGGAAAAGGATGCTCCCGGCTCAAACGTGGGCCAGTACATCGACCCAGCAGTCAGCATAATTTCCGTGATGTTGCTCTTGTTCTCAATCTACCCTTTCTGTGAGTTAGCTAAGATCCACCGTTGATAAAATCCAATCGATTGGCTAGCTAACACTCATAAGCCTTTGATTAATGATTGATTGATGCAGTTTGGTTCGTTTGATTCGTCTCGTTATGTTTCTGTTAAATGCTAATATAATGTTTCATCACCATTTTCTATTGGTTAGTCAAAGAGAGCGGAATGATTTTACTTCAAACAGTGCCTTCGTACATTGACATTTCTGCACTGAAGAACAAGCTCATCCAAGAAGTAAGTAATGACTCCTTTACTCAGAGAACTCATTGATTGACCCACCTCTACTAAAGAGATATTTTAATTTCCCTAACTCACTTTAATTTTGCCGTTCCAGTTTCCCGCCATCCAGAATGTCCACGAGGTCCACGTGTGGCGATTCACCCGCTCCAAAGCCATCGCCACCGCCCACATTCGCTTCTCGTCGACGACAGACTACAGCGCCAACTACGAGTCCATCAACAACTTCTTCCAGAAGGAGGGCATCACACTGTCCACCATACAGCCAGAGTTCGAAGGGGTAAGTTGTTAGCGACGGGTTTGTCACTCGATGCGTGACCATGTGGGATCTGCAATACCAGACAGTTTTAGCGAATATTCTTTAAAAATTGTTTATTAAGTTTAGTAAAAATACGGACTGTTTACAAAAGGAAAATTATGTTCACCAGATTTATAGAGAGCTATATACCATTAAATTTAAACATGGCAAAGATATAGACATACTTCAAAACTCAGACTGTTCTAATATCAAACATTTAGACGAACAAATCCCGGCGCGGGCTCTTGAAAATTTCGATCCCGGGGTACTGGTCGTTCCCCTCGCAAAGTGCCTAAGCACCATGAGGGGTATGTAACGCCTGTAGTGCGGTTGACTACAGTTGATTGGAGAAAAAGAAAAGAAATGAACATAATATAAAACTTGAATAGGATTTAAAATGTGAATTATTTATGTACACATATATTTTAAAATATCACTACAAAACCCAAGTTAACGTTCAATGATATTCAGTAATTCTCGGAAACACACAAATTACAAATATAAACGAAAAATATTAAAGGGGAAGAATTAAACGCGGAAGATATTTAAAAGGTTGCTTACCTTGGTGCATGGTGAAATCTTGCACTAACGATAACACCAGGTTTCTCGTTTCTGTTTCTCCTAGGCCCCTCTCTTGGGGGCTGCTTGCGGGTAAAATTTGTAATTGTGATTGTAATTGTTGCAGTACACCGGTTTCATGTCGTCAGAGAGCAGCGAGTGTATCCTGCGCTGCCGCAAAGGCGCCAGCTGCGAGTCGCGCATGTGTTGCGCGGAGACGGTGCACCACCACCACAACTCCCCTACTTCGGTCATCGTTCATGGCGACCGGAAGGGCGACTCGGCCGACGAGGATGAGTGCTTGGGCAGCGGCCACGATCACGATCATGGTCACGGACACGGTCACGACCACGGTCACGGACACGACCACGGTCACGGACACGACCACGGTCACGGACACGACCACGGTCATGGACACAGTCACAGCCACGGAAAGACGAGCACCGGACACAGTCACTCGCATGCGCCGAAAGTGACGCAGACCAACACTGAAGAGCCAATCAGTTCGACGGAATCAGTCAAACCAACCAGTGACGACCAAATGGAGAACAAGAGTGGGGACGACAAGGGAAACGAAGTCAACATTTGAGAAAATGGGCAGTTTATAGTTTTGGGGAAAACCGTTGTCTTACTCCGAAATGCCTAAACCAGTCAGTACGATCAAAACTAAGGCGATCGAATGATTTTTTAAGGGGCATCAATCAAAGCCGATCCTGAATTTCTTTCTTCAAAATCTCAATATTGGAAGTCAATCTAAAATGTTTTTTAATATTATTTTTTATAATTATTATCGGTATCGTCTAAAATTGGATTTTTTTTAATACTGCAAAAACTATTTGGATAGATTTCCTAGAATTGAATACCCTATATTAAATGATTGTTAAGGAGGCTCGCCGTTGATTGTACATCTTAAAATCCCCCCAGGGAGGCGACCTGGAAATTGTGCCTAACCTAGGCTGCCTAGAAATGGGAGCTTTAACGTCCCGATATATTGTACAGATACGGGTCATGCTTTTATTTCTATTCCGAAAGGCGTGTGAAGGAATTTCTCTCGCCCGAAAAATCCCAAAGGTGTCGGCCGGAATCGAAACCGTGATCACTGGTTTTTGAGGGAAACACGCTACCTCTCGACCACTCGACACCCCTTTGAATCCGAAGGCTTGGTTGGACTTCCGAAAAATAGGCGCGAAAGAAGGCTGGCTCATAGAAGATTCATTATAAAAAATACTTTCACCAAAATCACACAGTGTAAATGGTAGACATATTTTTATTACGGATCTATCATAGGCCATATTTTAGACGGAACAAAATGTTTTGTAAATAAAGTTTCGGACGATTGAAGAATTTATTTCTTGTCTAGTGTCTTATCAATTATTTTAAGACTAAATAAACAATATTGGATTTTTAAAAAAAAAGTATTGCATCCAATGCACACATGGAAAATAAAATACTATTGTAAATTTTTAATATGTATAATCGGTTGATTGGTGACATTGAAACGACGGAACAGCGTTTCCCGGATAAAGATTTCGACCGAATTTAACCGATAATCTTATATTTCTATCACTTTTTAAAAAAATGAAGCTGTTAAATTTTAGATGGCGATTCTACTAGGCCTGCATTACCTAAATATCATGAACGATGTGGAGTGTTAATCAATAAATTAGTGAATGCGCGTCAGTTCTTCAACAATTTTTACTAGGTCATCGACTGTGCAGTCCCGCTTCATTCCGCTTCCATCGTCAATCTATAACGGTCGAAATGTTGCGAATCAGTGATGGGGGATGTTTGAGACCATTGCAAACGCTGCGACATTTTGAATCGATTTCAGCTAAACCACCCGTGGCACGGCGCGACAAATGACTACATGCGTTTACAAGCAAATCACGTAAGCATATTTGAATAGCATGTTCTTCCGTTTAACAAATCAAGTACGACTCGTTCTAGCCCAGTCTGTGTTGTATTCCAGAGTGGTTTACCCAGAAATCGATCTAATTATCGAGAATGTCTCACAATGACTTTTTCGTCCCAATCAAACATACGACACTAACACTGGTAACCAATCGAATGTTTGCCTACCTGTAATGTGCTCACTACTTCTTGCATCTTGCTGCGACTCAGATCCAAGAAGGTCTCGATTAAGTCGCCGTCAATGAAACCAATCGATGGCTCAGTCTTCCGCTCAGTGCAGAACGACCTCCAAGTGAATTAACAGTCAAGGATCATAGGTAAATATATTCTTACGCTAAAATCAAATTCATGTTCCTAAACATTTAAATCCCGGCAGCGGACCGTCCGGACATGGGTAGCCTGCACCAAACTTCACTAAATCCTGCCACTACATAAATCGTCATAATGCCATGGCATGGCGATAATTATATCTAAATCTACACCATTTATCGAATTGATACACAAAAGTAACAAACACTAATGTGTGATAACGATAAAGATTTGTTAGGACGTCTGGATGATATTAATCGGAAATGGTGAATTCGGGACAGCACCGAATGAAGACGAACTCGCCAAAGCGAGTTCGCCACTCGGTTCCTCGAATCGGACATCACCGAATGACGTCCCGAATTCACCATGTCCGATTACTAATGAGTGATATTCCATTAAAAAGGATATAATGCATGATCAATCTTTCCAACAGATTTGATAATCTTTGTTAATCTGTTCTGCACCTCAAGCAGGAAGTTGAAGAAATCACTGGGCAGTTGAGTCACTAGTCCTGAAATATCACGAAACACTGTCAAAAGACATATTCGAACGAAAGTAAAGCGTCAAGTGAAGCAACATACAACACATACCAATAGCTCCATGAATTGTTCCGAATAGAACCGAACCCTGAGTGGGAGTGGAACTTTCGCCGGGGTGCTGCATCACTAGAGATCCTGCAAAATAAAATCCATGAATTGACCAAAATTGAAAATGTAAAAAAAACCACAGCCCACAGCACAAAATCAACATTAAAAAAAATAAAAATAAAAAGCCTACCGTGTCTAAAAACGTTGACGAATTCTCCCAGATGAAACTGTCCGACTTCTTGTAAATGTTGTCTCTCCTCGTCGGTCGTCGCAGCGCTGCAAAGAAAAGTTGAAAAATGTCAGCACAAAAAAAAAGCACAAATGAACAAAATGACTCGAAAATAAAAGAGTTTTAACTAACCTATCTTTTTGGCAAACGAACAAATTAAAAGAATTTTCTGCTCCCAAAAATGTGTCGTCATCCAGTATCTCGATTGCAGACATCCAGTTGGGTTGATAATCCCTCGCAATCTGTAAAAAGAGACGACATAGATTTGAACAATTCTGTAGGGACAACTCACATTGAGCAAAAATATCCAAATCGCTGTCAGTTCAAACACATATAGTGGCCAACAATTTTTTAAATATGATTTATGTTACAGGATCTTACATTCAAAGCGACCTGCCACCTCGATGCCGATGGGTGAACAGATTCTGGTTCGAACCCACATCAATACAAACATTCAATTCACTCGACAAACAGGAAAGCAAAGACTTACCTCCTCGAATGTCCCTTCCATTGATTTGTAGGCAAGCAAGGTCATCGATCTCATTAGGTCACCGACCAGCACAAAGTCGCCCTTGGTCTTGAGGTAGAGCGCGATGATATTGTTCAGGTGGCTGCACTCCACGCGCAATTCCTTCTCGGCAGTCCACTCGAAGAGACGCACCTACAAAACATACCGCCAACACCATATCGTATTGATATCCCCATGACCAGAATTAACAGAAACATTCTTTTTATAAAAATACTTACGGTGCTGTTGATGCTAGCCAATAGTTTTCCGTTGAACTCCAGCAGCGAATAACACGCCCCCTTGATCTCCTTCTCAGCAACTTGTTGGAGCTTACCTACAGATACAAGAAAACTTGTCATTTGTAAAAACTCTCTTAATGATAATTAGCTATTCTCTATGGCAGTCGGGATCACGAAATAATTTATAACTTTAAAGCGATTGATAATATTAATAAGATATACTTTTATTGTGATAAACTAAAAATGGATGAGAAGCTATCGGATTGTCAATGGACTGATATATTAGGAGAGAAGGATCCTGCGGTGGGACTGCGCTTATTTTACCGAACATGGAATGCAATGTATGCGGAATGTTTGACGCGGAAAGTGCTCAAGCGCAAGAAACAGAGGGGGTGGATCACAGGTGAATTAATTGAGCTCTTAAAACGAAAAAACTTACTGTACCGGCTAACGCGTAAATTTAAAGAAAATGTTCGTCTTCGAATGTACTATGTTAATTTTCGTAAAACAGTGGATGCTACTGTTGTGAGGGCCAAGTTCAATTACTTTAGAACGCTATTGGATCGTGATTTGAAAAACCCAAAACAACAGTGGAACACGATAAAGGAGGTTATAGCAGGATCACCCTTAGGAAGCGACTCAGTGATAAAAATTCTCCCTGAATATGTAGATGGAGCTGAGATTTACCGTTTAAGAAGTTTGAATGGAAATATTTATGGGAAAGATGGAGTGGATATTGCAAACGATTTTGCTCTTTATTTTGGTGGCATAGGATTGAACCTGGCAAGTAGGACGTCGGTCGATACCACAATTAATAATTATAGTTACCTCGCTGACGCATCCAGTGGCGACAGAAAGTTTAAATTGGCAGAAATCCAGTCCAGAAAATTAAGATCTCTTATCATGGCGATGAATGTAAACAAAGGTCCCGGACCAGACGGGATAAAACCAATTGATATCGTTAGAAATGTTGACAATTTACTGAAGCCATTGTGCTATTTGTTTAACTTGTTC
>JAQGBY010001351.1:0-30163 GCA_034698785.1 Mycogona germanica
TTTTGCGCTATGCCAGACTTGTACAAATGGAAGAAAAATATCGGTACATTTTCTAGATGACTTTATAGACATCTGAATTTGGACGAGCCCATTTCTTGGAATTTCAAAGTTTGTTTTTCGGGCGACTCCTTTAAAGATGCGACCTAAGAGCACTTCGAAATAATTTTTTTACTTTTAATATACTTGGGAAGCTCAATGGAAATTGAAGTTGTATTATTTTCGCGTTCGAGGTTTGTTATTATCATCATCGGTCATAGCAATTATTGTTATAAACTCTTATCTCCAGCAGCAGCGCTTACTTAAGCCGTAGTCATAATGAGTATGGTAAAGAGAGATTCTTGAGAAATGTGATTGTTAATAACATTTCAATTGTCAAGTCGAATAACAATTACTGGTGTCGTCGTTGACCGAACTGAAAGGTCATCGAAGATAGACGATGTGCAGAGACACATGCCTTTGTTTCGCCTTAGTGATTATGTTCACGATCTTGCCATTACGAGAGGAAGTCATAGTTATGTACTGAAGGGATTCTAGAATTAGTCAAAATCTCCGAGCTATTAGAGAAGTGCGCGACGTTAAAAGACGGTGCATTTCTATCCAGCTTGTCTTGCATAGAACGCAAGACTGTATCCTCCGAAGATCAAATGCACAGTGGTTCAAAAAACGTTTTTGACTGTGATGATATCGAGAATATGATGTTAGTCTGTCTGATGATTGAATTAAATTCAAGTTTAATGTGATGTCACGTCAACTTAATCAACGTGAAATATTTTTTTTAATATACCATCTATGAATTTAATGTTTTGTTTAATTTGATTAGTTGAATGATCTATTTGGCGAATTTCGATTAAAACTTGAAATAAGTCTGAAATACGACTCGTCGTAGCGCAGTTAGTTAAGCGACGGACTGTGGTTCGGCGGTCCCGGGTTCGATTCCCGGCGCGGGATCTCGATTATTCGATCCCGGGGTACTGGTTAAAATGTGCCTCTCACCTAGTGCCTAATGCAGAATCTTCCTGTTGTGATCCGTCACTTCAGTGAATTTAAAAAAATTAAAAAAAATTAAAGTATTAATTCTGAGCCACAATTGATCATATAAAATTTAATAAAATTAGAAAATTTATATTTGGTCAAATTTTGTTGGATGGGGTTGGAGGCGGAGTGTAATCGTCCCATCTACGAAACCATTTCAAAACACTCAATTTTGGTGGTAGACCGGTCTCACGAGGATCCATAGAAGCAGCTGACGAGTGCAGCTACGGAACAATATGCTAATGAAGGCGCCCCTCCCCAGTGATGTAAAGAGGTGGATGGGATGGAATGGGAGGGGATGGGGGTGGCCGTCGTAGGCGACACGAGAGACGTGGAAGCCATCTGCGAAGTCGTGATTTGTGAGAGAGCTGGAGCACGTCGTACGTGTGTGTGCTTGTTCCCTGTCGTTCGATCGCTGGCGTCTCCGACAATTGAAAATTGTGTAAGTGGAGCGAGATGCAAAAGTAATCTGCAAATAGCAGTAATTTTGAGCAAATATTTTTATTGGAATTTGGAATACAAAATTGGGGGCTCCAGGGATAGGGGGGGGGGGATGGCACCGTACAGTGTGTATACACTGGATGTCTGTATGGGAAGGAATGATGTTGAGAGTTCGTCGGTAGTAGGGGGGTGGGATGGACATATAGAGACGAATAGTAACTGATATAACTTTCACAATGCAGAGTATGTGAACGTACTCTGTATATGTTAGCCTCGGTGGTAAAGCGGAATTTTCCGAGAAAGAGAAAGGAACGACGATATATTGTGTCAGTTGCAACGCACTAGGCGACTGGCCCGATATTAGGTTAACGCAAACTATGTTTTTAGTTCGGCCATTTCGTTGTGATGTTTTTTCGGCGAACGACCTAATGCCCGCTTGTCTGGTTTTGCCGAAACTCGCCGGCGATGATCGAATTTCGACTATTTTAGGACCGGCGCATAAAAGGATGTCGAGATCAACGAGATTTGTAAATCTAGAGTGTCGCTGGTTTTCACGTTAGCACATTGTCATCAAGGTTGCTCATTTTAAATCAGTTCAGTTAATATTGTACTATCTCAAAGACTATTGACCTTTACTTTCTGCAATAGCTAGTAATCCACCATTTGTGAATGTGATTCGAATTATTTACTCGAATACTTCTTTCTTTCGGGTTGAATCGTTAAGTCTTCCTCTCTCGGATTTAATTTAAATTCACCGCTTCTTTCGCTGGTCTTCATGCTTTTTTGCGTTCCCTATTTTCGCTTTGCGTTAGGAGTAAACTGCGCCGTTATAGTGCTCTCATATTATATCCTATAAACTCGCAATGATCGAAAACAAATGGAACCAACCATGTGACTTTTGTCAAACGCCGGGTATTTGGACAGATAGTCTGACCGAATGACCACCAGAGAGCACCAAACGTGCAATTCATAAGTAACGAATACACTTCCAAATATTGGTCGTCCCCTGACCTCAGCATCAGATCATTGTTTTCATTTTTATCACTTAGGCGGAACGCGGCACTTGTGTTTTCCGCTATTCCGAGCACCACCAACCACTCCGTCGGTTTCAATGACAAAGCACACAAACGCGCTCGCTCTACTTATAGATGCATGCCATGGTACATGGTACAGTTTATATGCATATTCACTCTATTCGCTCCTTTGATATGAAAGCACGTACGAAGTGGCGCCATTTTTTGTTCCATATTTCATATTATTTTTACTTTGTGGAGCACAAACGCTCACGTACATGTGTGAGTGGGTACCGGAGTTGTTCGCCGACCGAGCGTGCATCGTGAGTCGAGCCGGCTGCGCTACAGTGCATCTGGGGCTATTGACCAGGGCGGCAGGTCTTATCGTCATCGCCTCATATTAGCGGCACGTTGTCGAGTCGGAAATAGATTCAACTGCCTAAGCATAGGAGAACAAATACGGGATAGAAACAGGGGAAACTCGACGGCCAGTTGGCGAGTTTGTCCCTAAGCGTTTTCTACACATTTTTTTTTTTTAATTCACTGAAGTGACGGATCACAACAGGAAGATTCTGTACCCCTCTCAGTGCTTAGGCACTATGTGAGAGGCATATTTTCACTAGTACCCCGAGCCAAAGCCCGCGTCGGGAATCGAACCCGGGACCGCCGAACCACAGTCCGTCGCTTAGCCAACTGCGCCACGACTGGTCGTACTACTATATACAGAAAATCCGTTTGTTGTAGAATTAGAATATTGAACTTTTCTGTAGATACCAGCAAAACATTTTTCAATTTCACAATCTTGAAACTCGGCGAGATAGATATTACTCTCCTGATTGTACGGCTGTATTATTTTGAGTGTATGAAGTTTAAAATTTTTCAAATCTATTGTTTCAAAGGATATGTCATCAATCCGTGTGAGGATTGGAAGTGGGCAAATGTTAGTTTTTGCCCAGGGTGTTTGTTTGTCTAAGGCAGTCTTTATAAGCCTGGCTTTCTTTATCTAAAAATAAATATTGGAGCATCTCTATGGCTGTACATGTCTACGGAGTAAAATAGTAGTCGAGCTTAAGGGAAGGGCGCGAAAGAGAAAGGGCATGGGGAGAGGGGTGGTGGAGAGAAGAGAGGATAGCGAAGTTTTCAAATTGAACAGATTGAAGCTGACTACGTTAACAAGTCTCTTCTGGCAGTTAATTAGGGGAAGAGGAAGATGGCTTGACACGGAACACGAAGAAGCCATCAGCGCGGGAGACGAGTCGGCGCATGCGCAATCGCTTGTCGAGATCGCCCACGCCTCGCTGTAGCCGCCGCTCCATGGCGTAATCGCGATCGACAGTGTCGTGTGTGGGGGCCCCCTCACTGCTCACCCACGCCACGACCCAAGACGCTCTGGGATAGACAGACGAGAGCGAACTGCGGCGCCCCGGATTCAGTTTACTTTCCTCGTTAGCGCCATTACTCGTCTCTATTTAGGGTGTACCTGTACGCAATTTTATCACCGTTAATTTGGTAATTCAATTGGAGGAACTGCTTTGGCGCGCGCCTCTCCAGGACGGTAGGCTGCCCCCCCGCGCGTGCCCAACGAAACATTAGGATTGGGAGATTGGTGCATAGTCCACTCTGAAGAGATTTTCTCTTTGTTTGTGATTTGTTCCCTAGACGTAAGATGAACGACTTAATTGCCATCTGCAATTATGTTTCCAAGAAATGAGGATCCCCGTCCAGTGTCAGTGAATCGGTGTGCGTTGTTGCAGAACGCAATCAGGAGTGATGTACAGTAGTCACATTTTATGTCCTACACTTTATGTGAAATTACAAGGGGTAAAATTCCAAGCATAAATTCGTATTCTCAAGAACTTTATTTTGCAATTTACTCAAATCAATTTACAATTTGGGTATTTTTTGACTCATAGTTGGTATTCAAAATGTAATTTTTGCACATGCATATTTTTAAATGAGAAACTTGCAAATAACATATAAAATAATTTTAATAACGTGAGAAATATTAATTTGAGATGGCATTTTGATACTTTTTTCAGCATCGATAACCAAATCAATATTTGAAACTGGGTGCTTTATCCAATATTAATTCATTTTACAATGATGCGCTCGTATTTTCAAGTATTTTAGTATTAATATTTAGTAACGATATTTGAGCCAAACATCAATACAAATCGAAATTTTATCAATTAAACGTTCTAATCTACTGTGTAATGTTTCCAAACGAGTAAAACGGTATGTGCGATTTTATTAGTAAAATCTGGCACTGTTAACATACCGTTTTGCATATGGTGTTCGCTAAGTAACCGATGTTTTTAATTAGCCTAGCCTGTGCACAGTACGATTTTATACGCCTAAGAATTGTGTTAACACTTCATTTGAACATCGAGCGCGCGCAACATATCTTAAAATTAATTTTACAAACCCCCCACTCTTTAGTCAACAAATTATCTAAATTAAGAGTGACGATCCGTAAATTAAGCTTGTTTTAGATTAACGTGTAGTGAACCGGATTCTAGTACACATTTGCACCAACCGGTACTTCGTACTCCCGGTATTCAGAATAGGACTTTCTCGCTTCGGCTGCACGAAAAGCTCCCCAGCATTGTTTGTGATTGTGTAAATCGATCTGGTAATTTTGTTTGTAATGTAATTTACATCCCGAAGGAAGACGCACGTTTGTTCTCGCCCGAACAAAGTCACATGTCGTAGCCGGGAATTGAACCCGCGATCGCGATGAACTGGCGCGACAATTCGACGCGCTAAACACGATCCCCGCCTGCTTAATAATTTTCCACGCTAGCCCGCAAATTTTGCGTGACTCGACCGGCGGAGGACCAGCGTGTATTTCGCCGCTCGAGAACCACAGCCGACCTGCCGTGAAGCGCCCGAGCATCTTCTCAGTAAAGCTTTGGTGTCTTTAGTGATTGCCAACTCCTGATATAGTCGGGGGCAGCGCTGAGATTACAGCAGCAATCGGGGGACCATTACAGACCTAACAGACCATTGCTCGATAAACACCATCAATACAAGTGGGATGAATTGTTTCCCGAGAGCGTTTATTTAAAAAAAAATTAAGTAACATGACTTTGTACATAAAGGAACTTCTATGGAATCCCTGACGAGTGTCAAATTTGTCTCTCCAGTCTCAGGAAGATTTGACACAGAATAAGGAAGGGAGGATATCGTGGCAGCCAGCGTTGATGGCGGTTCGCCCTTTTTGAGAGGAATGAAAGTGAAGGATCGAAGCCGGCGTCGACGGTTCGATAACTCAGGATATATGGGAATGGAGGTTGGTGGATAAGGTGGTGGCGGCGGTGGGGGTGAGGAGATATAGGGGGGGGGGGCGCTCTTCTATATTTTCCCGCCCCCGCCTTCAACCTTCCCTTTCCCCCAGGGTACAAACTATGCATCGATGAATGCTGGGGAGGAAGGGGGTGTGACGAATAGGTCTACAAAATGGAGACTATTGGGGGTGGGAGGAGGAGGAGGAATAGAGTGGGAAGGCGTATCGGGAGAGACTAATGCCGCATCGTTCGCCCAATAAAAGATCATAATAAAATGACAGGTCCTCCAGTCTACGGGGATCCGTCCCTGGCGGTTCTCCTTTTCCGCCCGCACGACCTCACCCCGTGCTCCTCCTCCTCCTCCTGCGAGATTCGCGTTTCACGAAGAAACGACGGCGCGGCTCCACATTACAAAGATCGTCGTATGGCCTCTCGCAAAGAGTTGGTAAGGCAGCTAGATCGCAGATCGGCATGTGGTTTGTATCGTTGAAGCTTTTGGGGGATAACCAAAATGCGCTCCAATCAGGAGAGGTAATAACCGTGGTGTAGTGAACGCGCTTAAAGTCGGCGCTTTCAACAACTAGTTCCAAATTTAAGTGCCGCTCTCTAGGCAATGTGGTCTCAGGATTGGCAACTCCGTCGACCACGCACGCCACGAAATCATCCACTGCAATTGGGAATAAGTTAAATTACAATTAGATTACCATTTCGCTGGAGAAGCCTAATCGTTCTTTCGCGTATTCGTCCAGATCCATTCACCATTTCGTAAGATCACTTTGAGAAGTGGAAAAAATTGCGTTGATTATTGGATCCTAATTTCATCAGTTTTGGAGAATGTAATAGACGCTGGCAAGCACAGCCACTTAATTTTTTGGCGGGGTGCGAAGCTAAAAGAACCGTTAATCCGGTCACCTAATTAGATCGTTGGTTTCTAGTGTCTATTCTTGCTGACTTCTTTGGACGCTCGAAACGTCAATTCACTATGAAAAGGGATTGAGGTTGAGTGGGACAGAGAGCGAGAAGCACAGAACCTTTACGAGATGAGAGGAACACATTGACGGAGTGGTGGAACTTGCGAGAGAATGGGTGAGATTGGCAATCAGGCATGCATGAACTTTTGCTATAATTAAAATGATTATAATGAGAAATATGGCTTCTGAGAGGGGAATTTTGTAATTCATGTTCCTCCGCTGTATGTGTATGTGTATGTGTGTGTGTGAGTGTGTATGCACTACAGCCATAGGTCGAGGGGACCACGGAGTAATTCACGGAGACCGTATTCCCGATATTTATTCTCGACAGCTGCGTAGATTGAAACGGAGATGTGACTCTTCGAAAGCCCTGCGCAGTCACCTCCCTCGCCCTCCCCCGATGAAAAATGTTAACCGAAACTTGGTTGAACTCGAGATGAAATGGAGCGTAGCTATTTAGGAACATCATTACACGCGCCAGTTGTCGTGAGACTTAATTTTATTTTCCAAGTTGTTGCAGCGATCGAATGTTTACGAGAGCGCATCTCGATGGCTCAAATGACAGAAACGCGTGACCATGTGCCAGCAAAAGTAATTGGGGACCAATGGGTAGCATTGCCGACAGCATTTCCGAATTTCGGGAGAAGTCATCGTGTTATAATAATTTTTCTATGCTGTTTCCTAAACATTTGCTTAACTGTGAAAAAGAATAAATATTTCCGCCACGTTCAGTTGTGTTAGCTTCCAAAATTCGCAAAATTTTGTTTGTTAATTATTGTGTCCATTAATTAGCTTGTCTAATCCTCTTATTGCGTTCTAATGGGTGCTATCTGATAACTCTCTGTCGTTTGGTGGAACTCTTTTAGTGTCGACAATTGGATCTGGGCTCAAATATTAGGCTAAACTTAGATGTGCAGAATTTCAGCTCGAGTTCGAGTAAATTGGTCAGTTCTGTTTTTAGGTCGCAAGAGGTTATAAAGCTGTTTCTTCGTTCAGTTATTGTTCTGAGCCATTAGTGGTTTAACTGTCAAATGTTTCGTGATATTACTGTAGACCTCAAAGCTGAAAAGTCCGTTTGGCGCAAATTGACCGCATATACAACTATTTTTGCGGTCTCATTGTTCCCAATCACCGAAATCCGACGAACGACATTCATGCGCGTCGTGCACGTCGTATGATAGTACATTAATTATCTCAATGTTTACGGGAATCGTCAGTCACCAGACGTCCTTCCGTTGCGCGAACGTAGGATTCCCATGTGGTTGTCGGATGAAATGGTTATGTCAAAGATATTTACGGTTAGACTTCCAACACTGCACCCCACCGCGCAGTGTTGAAGATCAGCATTGGATAACATGGATGCGTTTCAACAAGAATTGTATAAAATATCTGCATCGAATATTAGATATGGTTGAAAGAAAGTCCGTATAGCGGCTTCCGAGGATTTCAGTTCGTGAAATTATATCAGCAGCTTTTTCTCGCTTTAACATGAAACCTCTTTGCTCGTGTATGACCGGAGACACACGAGAAAGGTTATATTGCTAATGCTTATATTGTGTTTCGGTTCGGTGGTTCTTGTTGACGATGCGATCCGTTGCGGAGATACGGCACCGGGTCGACGGTTCAAGCACGGGTCGTCTTGTCCACCGTGTCGCCATGAATCTTGGTCGAAGTGCGGACCCGGGGTTGTGGATGTTAGCGAATCCGGATTCGGTAGTCCCGCTCCCTGTCATAGCGATCTGCAGAAAAGCGGATGACAGCAATGTGATCATATCCGGTCATACGCCATAAGTTATTGGACGGATGACTGCTGGTCGTCAACGCTTTCTTCCTGTAGATCCAATCGTCGGTTCCTGAGCGAAGATTTGGACAGTATATTTCGGACGTCTCGGTTCGGGGAATAAGACTAATTGGGGAGCGTCAAGTATGGGAATGGTCCCTATACAAATTTATTATTGTCTTGCCTGTATGTTCAGCCATTTTCTAGTTGGATTACGATGAGGTTAATGCTTTACGATGAGGTTAAGGGACATGCAATTATAGTTGTGAGGCTAACGGCTGAGGATAACGGAATTTCGTCAGTTAATTTCAACCAAGTGCTTCTACTTTTTCTTTAAATTATTATTGGTATTTAGATTTTAAATGCGTAACATTGCTTAAATTCCGTTGAATATCTTCTGTGCAATGTGCTTCTAGAGTTTCATTATTTATGTAATTGAAAAGATAGCTCGTATGGCTTATAATTTGTTACCAACTCTAATATAGGTTTAGGTAGATTCATATCCAATGCTCATCTGACGTTTAGTATGGCTTTTGTTATTGAATTTGATGCTATATTTGAACAACACATTATTGTTCAATACTATTCTTTTATAAAAATCTAATGTGGAAAAATATGTTTACTATGCTAGGCGGGCGTATATTCTAAGTTTGAAGTTGAGTCATCGAATGACATAATATTCAAATATGCATCCTGCCTGAAAATTTGTAGTGACCGGAGCCAACCCCCACTGTATAAAGTGCACCATGGCGTGGTCAATGTGTTCCCGACCAGTATCGTATTTGCGGTCGTCAATACAAATCTAATTTAACTATCTCAGTATATCCCGTGATACCAAAGTATAAGGTGCTTCTAAGTGCTTTATTTTGAGAATGCGCATAATTTGAGTCGTGGAAAATTGTACGATTATACAAATTGACCGTCCCAAGGCACTACTGCACATTTCCCTCTGCTTGACCACTTCATCTTGAATTACGTATGGTACATAGTCCTCCGAAGCCGGACATCTGCATTTTATAGGGTTCTCGATTTTGAGCTCAGTTTACAGCAGTGGTCAGTCTCTTCCTCGCGGGTAAATTGATCTTCGGACGGCAATTGCTTAAGAAGTGTCATTGTTATCCACATCATAGCTGCAGTGCATAACTTTGTTTTCTGGAGATGAAAGAGATCAACTACAGTTCGATTTTAAGAGCATGGAATAATAATGCCCCGATCAATATACCCGAGATAAAAGAAATTTAATAGAAAACATGTTTTTCACATTCAATCGTGAAACTTATTTAATAGAGACCCTTTTAGCCGAAGTTTCGCGTTTGATCCATCTAAAGTTTGATATTTTGGAGAATGTAACTTTTTAAACTTCGCCACCATAATTTCCTTGCGAAAAGTTAGTATTTGTCATATTTATTTGTAACTATACAGTTTGAAAATTATATACTTGGGTAATTTATTTGTCACTGCTAGTTTCGCTGGGAAATGTAAGAGTCGGTTAAATACATTGATTTTGTGTCTTGGGTATCCGCTAAGTGGTTCTGCAGAAAATCTAGTGTTTTGTTTCTGCGCCAGAATGTTACTCCAATGTCGCCAATGCTCAATTTGCGCTTAATGTTATGCTCATATTCTCATGAGACCACCATGGATTTTATAAGGTACAAGGCAAACGTAATGTTCCATTTGGTTGGTATTGTCTTGAGTTATTGTGCGACGGTTCTGTCTTAGACACTCGGCAGTGGATTTCGTTTATTTGTTCCTGGATAACCAGTGATGTTGCCTTCCAACCATAAGCCCGTTGGAAATCAGTTTCTACAATTTAAGGGAAATGTTGCAGTTACTCATAAGTCGGCAAATCTTAGGACGGCTCGGTGATTGGAACTTCATCAATCTCAAGATAAGTCACGAGCTTGTGGTTTTTGAATATTCGAACAAAAAAATTCTTTCGCTTGTTGCAGTGTCGCTTATCTTATTGCGAAGCGATTGTTGTTTTTGACAATTTTATTTTAAGGCGTTTGGTCTTGGTCTTAGGAGGATATATTCTGTAGCCACATATATAGGAAGTTCTCCATTCATTTTTCTCTGCAACATCAGCATTCGCCAGCCCCATCAGCTGACGCGCAGACCATCACAAAATATATGTGTGGGCGAATATAAAAGGGTGATGGTGGTGAGGGGAGTGAGTGGGTGGGGAAGCCGTTGAGTGTGGGGGGAGGGGGGCAGATCTACTCTCGACGCCCGGCTTCAAAGTGACAACGCCTGGCTGCGTTTTGTCGTCTCCTCCAATCTCAACATTTAATATAGGTGGATTAGGGCGGTGCAGGCGAGTGTGCGTATACCGGGGGCTCAATCTTCGGCGCTGGCCATACTCCACTTGGTTAACAAGTCTTCTGGTACTTTCTTTCGCTTCCCCATATCGCTTTTCGCCAAAACGTATGATCTACATAGATTGCTCACCGAATCCCACATAGGGCAACGCTAAATATATATTTTTTAAAGAAAATACAAGCTTTCGTTGCTTGTAATTTCCAAGCATTCTCACAGCATTCATCACAATTGGTCATTTTCTTGTTTTCTAGGTAGGCGGAGTGAGTATTGCAATACAAGGTGTATTTTTATAACTGTATGAAATTGTCGTGTTATAAATTTAAAATTTAAAAAATATTATTTGTTTTATATGTACGTTTAAAATAGAGGGCATAAAAACAAATAGATTGAATGAAATCGTTTGGTCATGCATGTTTTTCTTTAAATTTTACTAAGATTATTGATTAATGACGTCATGATGACTCAGATGTCTCGCTTCAATTATGGTGTACTGTCGGCTTTTGCTTTTAAACATTAGTGTAGGCCAGAATAATAAAATCTTTAAATAATTGAACTAATAATAAATTGAGAAAATCGTCAAAATATTTATCGATTCTTTAATTAAATTAAAAGAAGCTCGCTGACCTACTCAAACATACTAATCCTATTCGTTTTTAGACGTGATCGACATTTTTTGGAGATGGGTCCTTTGCCTAGCTTATCGTTCAACGAAATTACGCCTTCGATTGGTCAATGACAGTCTATGCTCCATAAGCAGTACATGCCCTGCACTCCTTCCTTATTACAAGGCCAATAAATTCTGTATTTTCGTATATAGTCTTACACTCGTTCATGTCAGGTATGTACACGTATAGGCCAATTCCTTTCTACAAAATATCATGTATTGCTCCCCACCACATTATCCCCGGCCCTGCTTTCATACCCGTCCCCTATAGCTAAATTTTAAAGGGAATGGAATATATGGATTTTTATAGCGTTGAACTGTATAAAGGCGAAACATAGCAGTATGGGGTTTATGAATTGGAAACAACTTCACTGCGATTGTGTACGAGGAGGGCGTATTCAGTATCCGATTGAGTAGTGGTTGTATAACAATTGTAATCGTCTGTTGCTTTTGGCTCATGCTGTTCTGTCAGAATTATGTGGTCGGGGTTCGATTCCTTACTGATAACCATCGTTTTTAATGCGTAATATCAATGTGATAATTTTTACGATTTATCTGATGTACTGAAGATTTCAGGATATGGGGCTGTTTTTATGGAGCGATTTCTACCAGCAATGCAATATTAACCCTTTAACCGTGAAATAGATTTTCAAAACCGGGCTTCCTGCTGCAAATTAGTTAAATTTTTGAAAGATTGTTTTATTTTTATCCGTAGTTTGTGTGTCACTGTCTATTGATTTGTTTTTACAGTCTTTCGATAATCATGTCGTCATAACAAAATATGCACAATTATTAATCACATGGCTAATCTAAAAATTATAATGCGCTCGTATGCATATTTTATCGACATTGAAATACCTTTTATGCAACAGTGTCTAAATGTAGACAGACTTATAAACCATCAGTTGTGCAGGTTTTGAATATTCTTTATTTAAATAGAATACAGTTTCGTCATAATAAATCTTCAGGAAAATGTTGGCATCACGTTTCTAAGAGCCCGGGTCACAATGTTATGATCTTTTTTCTATTTCGATTTGATTTTTTTCTCCATCGTATATGAAGCGATGAGTAGTATAGCCACGATATAGCGAATTTTATTGCCCGAGTTTTATTTTCATACCCATTCTTGGCCGTAATCAACAAAAAGTCAGTCACCGCATTGCCGGCATCCGTATCACTCTATTTTTGTGGTCGCCGAAAGTCATAAACCCGAATTTTACGAGGCGAGTTTTTTTCTCTATATTTTTTTCGTCTGCCCGCGCTCCCGTCTCTGTTCATTCTCGATATATACTGTACATTATATTAACGAATTTTGAGAACGGCAATTTTTACATTGGGTCGGACTGACGACAAGCGACAGCCCACGGCGCAATCATTTGTGCTTTGTTAAGATGCTTTGTTAAACGGCCAAAAATGTTGCATTTTTTTTTTTGTAATAATTGAAAAATAGCTTGTTAATAGTTTATGTAGTATAGAAGTTTCATCAAGTAGAGACACTCTTGACATGTTGTTTAACTTTCGAGGCAAAAGTTGAAAAGAACGCATGGGACCTCCTATTTTCAGCCTGAAGTGTTGTGAGCAGGCAATCACACTAAGCACTGCAGCTATGTGGAGAAAACTCCTTATCCAAAGTTATCCGTTATTTGCTTCTTTCGCCACATCGGTCTATTCGTGCATCACGGTAATTGGTGCCCTCTGGTGGCCTTCCACAGAATCATTCGCCACTTTGCTCGGAGATCGATAATCGGATACCTATACCGAGGTTACAAAAGCAAGCGCTTCTATCGGCGAATGGAAACGGGATAAACGCAATTTTCGCCAAAAAATCCTTTCACCTGCCCAAATCACAAACTGGTTGTGATTTAAATTTTTGTAAAATAAAATTGGCATTGCTTTGACCAATATCGGTGCAACATAAATATTTAAATAAGATGCACACATTTTATAATTTACTTCGTTCATTGGGCAATTTCAACGTGAAAGCATTCTTATCCATCGACAAGACTTTTACGATGTCATTGCAAAGAGCAAATAAAAGCGAAATACGATGACCGTAAAAGGATGGAACGTTGGACGCACATCGTAGCTTTATTTTAAAGCGTATTGGCTTCACAAATTGCAACGGCAGACCGCCTCATACAATTTAGCACACATGAAAATGTCACACTAATGTAATAATCTGACGCTGCCCTATAAAAAAAAGTTATCCCAACGACACGCTTTTGTAAACCATTTTGTCCATCCGGCAGAAGCATAGACAACCTTAATCTCTGACTTCATTCAGTGCTTGAGCATTGTCCCACACATTATACCAGATCATCCATCAGCCAGATAACAATCGTCCAGCGACAGTTGTGATTTCCCCCACCTAAAATGGAAGAGGTGGGGGACACTAAACAGTGGACGTCATTATGATCCTCCCGTGATCAGAGTCTGAAAAGATAAGGTTTTGTGTTTTGAACTTCACTTGCTTTTTTAGGGTATAAAGTGTCTTTAGGCGTATCGTATTCAGTATTAATGTTGTGATTGGCTAATTGAAGTAACTGTTGGACCCAAACTACCACAGATTTTGCCTGTTGGATAAATGCATCTCTTTGCCCCTTTCATGAGTTAATGCAGCCCATGTATTTACGTATCATCATCTTATGACATCTTGGCTAACATCATTTTCATTTCTGTTTGTTTACAATGTGCAATCCATCGACAACGACTGGGCAGGCGTAGCAACAGTAGTTGGCTTAGATCCTTCATTTTAAATGGACGCGTGTTGCTGTGGGGGAGAGAGTTACACGCACACATGATCCCACGAGGATAGGGCACGGCGACCACCATAAATGAACACTTGGCGTGTGCCCTCATTCAATCGTCAGTCATCACCGACAAACCTCCCCCCTCCCCTCGCTTCCACCACCTCCACCGGTCTTATCTGAAACGGGTGTGAACCTTAATGAACCGAGTCCACGTCTAATAATTGCTTTAGTTGGTCCGTATTACGTCAGCGCCACGCCGGTTCACGCACATGTGCTTTTATTTGCACATGCATGTACTGTAGAGGTACATGTACGGGTATATGTACTTTCGCGCCAACAACTATGCATATATGCACCATTGAAATTCATTAAGTGAGCGTGTAAGGAGGGTGGGGGTGTGGGAGTGTGGGAGGGAAATGCCTTTTCGTAATTAGTTTGAAATAAAATTAGGTTTCGGGTCACGAAAGATCAGGACCGGGCTAGGCGTAAGCTGCCATGCTGTCCCCAACCATCGAACCTCCCTCTTCCTCCTCCTCTTATTTCTGCTTTGCTCCAGCGGCCCCCAACGCGTCATCGTTTTAACGGAGCGATGCAAATGTGCCGGGAACATGGCGCTTGCAGCTCGGCATCACGGCGCGACGAGTCCTCGGGCGTTCTGTTGTTAATGAGCCGAGTTAATTAAAATATTCGTTAAGAGACTGCCCCGTCGGGAGGTGTGGTTATGAGCGCCGGCGAAGGCTCTCTAACGCTCGCTCTTTCGCTCTCGCTCTCGCACTCTCTTTCGGCGACATGGGCTCGCCGTGTGTCGGTGATGGTTACGCGCATTCTCGTCTCGGGGATATTTGTCGAACTTTGGAAGTCCGTGCGGGGTGCTAGGTGCGACTTATGGGGAAAGTGCTTCTTGTCGGCCATTTTCATTGACGTCATCCTGATACCCGAGCTCAATCTTAGCCGAGTCTTAGGGAGAGTGTTGGGGATAGCTTGGTTATGGGTTTGCTCAAGTACAGGTAGAAGACTTCTGGAGTTCAAAATATGTGAATTGCCTATAATTTCCTCAAAATATTAACCCCTTAACCGTCTAGTTGATTTTCAAAAACCCACATCCTGCCGTCCAATTAATTTTTTTAAAAAGTTGATACCCCGAAGCGTAAACAGTTACAAAAGAAACGTAACAAAACGTATTTTTAAAAATTATTTTTTAAATCTTACAACGTACCAGTTTCGAGCAAGCTGACAAAGTGCGGGGATCGGCAAACCGTATCTTGTGATGGGCTTCCCGGTTAAAAGACTACGACACTTCTAAATTGTACACATCACTACTTTTAAAATAAGTAAATTTAACTATATTTTAATATTGAAGAGACAACAGATGCTTTCTCATGTCATAAAGTGGGGAGTTTCAACAAGCGAACCAAAAGTTTCAACCCTCAAGCCAGACAATAAAACAATCTTTTTTAAAGTATCTGATCTCTTGGTCTCTTCTCTAGATGATGGTTTTATTTATTTTTTTAAATGTATAATTTAATTCAACTTTGTATTAAATTAGAAAAATGATTACTGTTTAAGAATTGGTATGAATTGCATCTAACGGGCTGAAGGTCTCACGAAGGTATAGCTGGTTGCGCCGCAGCCGTTGGGCTATTATTGCGTTTGGGTTGCGGTTTTTCGTTGCTCAGGGAGATGACAATTTCTGGTTGAAGAGGTTCGCTCGTTTAGCAGAGAGTCTGACACACGGCGTCCCTTCATCACTTGCGAGACGTTAGACGTGCGCCCGAAATCTTTCGGCTCCGGCTGAACGAAGTCGCATCATGGGCTTCAAATCCTTGGCAAAGAGTCGAAGTGACCAGCGCGACATAGTTGGGACTCACAAAGTCAATCTTTCAATTTAGTGTTAATTATGATTTTTTAATAAAATGATGGTTTTACACCCTGCACAGAGCTACTGACGCTCATGGCGTCCAGTTGTCAAAGTACGAATCGCACAAAGGCGTTCAACACATGAGCACCACCTAAACATCATAAACATCAACGATTATCTGTAAAACGTTTTTCTATAATTTAAAGGGGTGGTCAAAAACTAATAACAGTAATAATGTATTTTCTAGATCTAAATACGAGGTAAATCTGGAATTCAGTTTCTTTTTTTTTATAGTGTGAAGCTTACCCAGGCTTTTAATCGTTCTTTTGTTTTTACAGTTCAGATTTGTTATTATTATGACAGTGAGACAATGAACAGAATTAATTAATTTTAGCGTTTTGGTGGCGCGACCTAGTTTTTCGTCCCCATTGTTTTAAGCTTCCGAGAAATCTTCTCATTTTCTTCCCGCTTTTGTACATGTACAGTAAATATTCTCATTTTGCCTGGCACTCACGGTTGTTGGGATGAGAATTACTGACATTCCGGGGTCTTCTCTTTTTCTTTTCGGAGAGAAGATCCCCGTGCGCGATTTTAAGTGGTCGTGACTTGTGCTGTCGTTTCGAGGCGCCCCCTTGTGTCGCAGGTTCAACAAGATGAACAAGTGCATACAGTGAGCGCAATAGCTTTTGGCAAACCTAGCCGCTACAATGTCGAATTAGGATGCCCTTTGTTAAGACTTGGCTTGGAGTGGTAGTCAACCGGAAAAAATAATATTCAACTAATAATCATAAAATAAAATAAGAAACACCGAACACTGCAAATTAAGACAAGAATGAGATTATGTACATATGAAATAACACTTCTGTGTGTCCATCATGAGAAGTGAATAAAATCACGCATCTTCAGCTAAATTAAAATGTGAAATTTTATTAGCATTTCGAATTAAGGGAAAATGGTTGATTGTTTTTGAGCAACAATTTGCAATTTGGCATCGTACATGTACATATACCTTAATTGGAGCATGAACGTGAATATTATATTTAAGAAGTACCCGTAATTTGGAGCTGTACCATTCATTCATACATAATATTTTTTACATGCAGGTGGCCGTGTTGGCGATGTACACAAACACGTCTAAGTGGCAATCACAATCGTGCCCTTCCTCTCGCTTATGTACTAAACTCCGACTAAACTTCATAAATACTCTGAGTGACCCCCCACTGCGCATGCGCCAAATCTTGTTGATATTACTTTTTGAGGCGACGAGCGCTGGAACTAAACTGTGTACTCGTGTAATTGTAGTAGTTTGGTGAACGCAGAGACACCTCCGCCAGCGACCTTTTACGCACTCGGAAGCAATTGAGATTCCTGCGCGAGTTTTAATTGCCCTAGGCGGAGGGGGTGGTGAGCGGGAGGAGAGCGGGGAAGTCAAATGGGTGGGCGAGAGTGAAGCAGCAACTCGCGCACGTTTTAAGATGTCTTTGTTTGTTTTCATCAACTAAATTATGCAGATTTAACCCCGTGCACTGAGGTCTTAATATTGCGCCCCCCTCTTTTACCGAGAAATGTCTCGCGTTACTTGTTTCGTCCTGAGACCTCCCGAGCAATCACCCGGTGCTCAATTGGAGCTGATGAGAGAACCGGCAAGAAAGTTTGTATTCGTCTTGTGTAGAAAGTCGTTGTCGATCATGGCCAAAGGTATTACGAATTGCCTCAAAAGGGGTGGGAAATTTGTACATGTAGTGGCATCAAATTTATTTAATTTATAATTAATTTTTATTGTCCCATTTCGAAGTACTCAGTCGAAGCTTAGGTCTGAGGAGATCGCTGTTACAGACATAAACATGTTTACAATACTCAATTTTTTTAGGTTTCCAAGAATTCACAAATGAAAAGCGTAAATTATTCGATTAATAATTAAGGATTTCAACTCCATACTTGAATTTTGATTCCAATGAAAAATTCGAAAATAATACGTTTGTTTGCTTTTAATTACGAAGTCAATTTATAAACGAACTTGCAGCATTTATAGGATCGTGTAACGATTGGTTTTGGACTTCCGAGAAATTATTTCTGTACTCGTTCCCAGGGAAATGCAAATTGCTCTCGCACTAATAGTGAGTATTATCTGCCGGTTATAGCACTATCGAAGCAACATATTTATCTTTGGAAAGAATTAAGGCATTTCTCATTCAGTGGCATTTACAGAAATCGTCGGAAGCACGATAATAAATGAACTTGGGGCTTATTAGTTCGCGCAGCCGAGGACTCGTATTAAATTTCAAACGATATTTACATGGGAACTTCATTTGCATAGGAATCTGATCGTCAGTTCAAATTCTTGGAAGCAGTGCTGCACGGGTGTCGTTTGCAAAAGCAATTTAAACAAATAAATGTATTGCTGCTGAATCATTTATTTAGAAACGCCGAATCCTTTATCCTATATTTGCTGCGAAACCACCGAGCAAGATCGTGGCGCACATTGATGCCAGTGGAACGCTGTTCCGGTTTGTCTTCGTGTTTAAATGGTATCTCGTTAATGAAAGCACTGAACTAAAGCGCTTTCCATGTCGCATTCACGGTTGAAACACACTCAAGAAAAATCTGCTGCTGGCGTTGTAAAATAGTAGCATCTTAATAGCATGATGTTTTTCTCCATTGCAGTCCTCTTAAGTCGCATTTAAACTACATTCCCTTAGCCCATTTGACGTTTTCATACATGGATATGTCATTTTGTTTGGGCCAGACGGACCCCTGCTAAGAAAGATTTCAAATTTCACGCTGGAGAAAAATTGCAGTTCCTTGGGGCAAAACTTGAAATGATCCCTTAGTGTAAGTGTGGGTTTAAAAATCTTGTGATTCGAGCATCTTAAAATCAGAATTGTATGGTTCTTATGTAACTTCGGAAGGTTGAATGCGTGCGGTTGAATGAGATTATACTAACCTCTTGGAAGACGACATTTTTAAGTGTCCCAATGGTTTAAAAAAAGGGTTGCTTGGTTCAATCTTTTAAAATTTAATAAATTCATTCACTTGTCTATTAAAGTCACAAATTACACTGAGTAACTCATTTTGCATTACGTCGCGCAACACCGATGCGCTTGCAATGTGCGCCAGACATTTGAGTCATCTATTCCAGTCCAACCTATTTGTTTTCCTCGTCTTTGTTGGAGGATGCACTCTAGAGAATCTGTTTTAGGCATCTATCTGGTCTATCGTCTTTAAAGATGCCGTTTGCACCGTTCCTCCATGGCGCGTTTGGTTAGGGCAATTTTCTGAATCGTTTACCGTTATACGATTACCTCCACTACGTCGATAATACATTTGGTAATTGCGACATAGATTTATCATTAGTGGCGTATATACATACGCCTGTATATACACGATGCCACTCTGTTGGGATGCGAGTTGGGCTATTTCTTTACAGCTACCTCATTTCGTGCAACGGATGTCGTTTTCGGGGCTACTTCGGGGGGAAAATACAGAGATCATAGAGGTGTAGGGATAGAGTCCATGTGCCCGCTCACTGGTGAAGCTTGGATGCGGGTCGTATTCTTAATTTGCATGATACGTCCGCGTAATAATCCTTTTGCAATTCGCGTTAACAAATATGTATTTAGTTAATTTCTTTGTGAATTACGAAGTACATTGTGGTTTTCAATTATGATTGGGGTTCCATAATGTTAGCATTGCTTTCTAGAAAATGTGGGTGTATGTTCCCGTGTTCGATGAATTAAATATGTGTTTTGGGTCATTGAATTAAACCTAATTTCATTTTTTTTCTATTTGTTCTACAGGGTTATGAAGGATCGCTGTTAAAGGTCACGAGCAAAAATGGCAAAACGGCATCGGTAAGTGTTGCAAAGCTCTCAGTTTCAAAATAAATAAATAATTGTGATGCAAATGAAATAGTTTGCAAACGGGATAACGTTGTTAAAATGGAACGTTTCTTTCTGCTTATCTACCAGCACAATGATAATGGCATTATAGTAACTAATTGTTTTAATCTGTATACATTCCACTTATCTGCCAGACTTTTAATCACACTTTGAAGACGAGTCAACATAGACATTATCAATTACATTTTTATTGTGTTGTGCTAGTAAGTGCTGGATACTTCTTGAACACAATAATTAATTTTGTGTACGAAATAATTTAAATGGATTAAATGTTCAAACGATCACCGACAAGGATAGACCTGAACAATACTTATGCATGAGTATTATGCATACCTGTATAGCCTTCTAGTGAATAGTTATTGAATGCTTTGTATTTTTAATACCATATGCCCATGCTGAGTGCCTATAAATTCTGTCGAATGTGCAAAATAGTGTAAACGAGTTAAATGTTGTCCGTGTGCATCATTTACACTGTGAAAAATCCCACAATTCTGTTCTAACTTTAAATTCGGGATCAGAATACAGCAGGATATCGATCTTTCGTCGCACATCGCTGTAGCAAGTCAAATAATCGTTCGACGCGTTTAAAATGATTCTCGAATGTAATGAGAATCAATTCCGATCCGGCCGAATTATTTTTGGAACGTCCCCCGACGTTCGAGTTCATTTCCGCGAGCGAGCGAAGTCTACTACTCCCTGTTCTTTACGGCTGTCTAATTTCACGGAATTGCTTTTTTTTCACCCTAAGTTTTTTATACGTCGGGCCCCGGTTTTTCTTTAGTCATTATCTTCACGGAATGCCGGCATTTAATCTGTTTTCAAATTAGAACACTGTCGGACCAACGGCACGCAAATCGTGACATTCTATCTTTTCTACATACACGCTGGAAAATTTACCATACTGCCTAACTACTATTTAGAGTGTATACTTCCTATTAAGAGCTTTGAGGCAGAAATTCTGGTAAGCCCACTGAGAACGACGGTTCCGATGCGGAATTTCAAAACAGAAATACTATATACTGCTCTGAACGAAGCTTTCGGTGGAACAACTTAAATGTTCGCGTCTCTCCTGGCTGAGAACCTGCTAGTATTCGATCCTAGAAGTATTCAATTACTGTCGTTGTTATCGGTGTGTAGTTTCTCTGGCCTCGTTCCGTTCCAACAGCAGCAGGACGTGGCCAAAAATCGCTTTGGGCCGCATCACCCAACAGCGATCGTGCGATACTTAATTATGTGGTGGCAAATTAGGCGGCGTCCGAATAGTATAGCTCGCGTGTAAAGGGCATCGTCTAGTGGCGCTGTTAGGAGTGTTGTGGGAAATTATGTCTCGCGCTTAGCAACTGACCAAATAATCGTAGAACATTCCTTGCATTCCCATATCCGCAAATGTATGCTCTTCGAAAGCGATCTCTTCGTCATGCACTTATTTACATGCCTTAGGCGGAGGGAACGGTTCGTAGATTAAATAATATTAGAACTCAAGTTAAACTTAATTTGTGAGAAAAGTGACGTATTCGAACGCTTTTATTTTTATATTCATTGTTAATTTCCTGGTACACTGTAGTGCTTTTCACTTCTGCCGAATAAATGAAGATGCGAGCGCCACCTGCGCTATTCGTCGTATCACATCTATTAAATGGTGAATTCGGGACAGGCCGAATGAAGGAGACGAACCGAGTGGCGAGCTCGCTTTTATAATAATATTTTATTATTATTTTAATTAGATATATATATATATCATCCAGACGTCCTAACTAAAACCCCTCATGGATATCACATCTGTTATGCTGATTTTTAGTGTACGTCAACCATCTGCCGCAACCGCTTATACTTTAGTGTTTCGGAACACGCCTTTGGTTGCCGTGCCTAAGTAGATTAATTCACTTTAATTGCAAGAATTACTTCCAATCAGTTAGTTTCGGTTCCCTTTTAAAGTAGTGCGATACATTCGCTTGGAAGAGCACTTACAATACCACCGTGCCCAGGCAATAGGAAAATTGGATGCTTTGGACGGACGTTCTGTGAATGGAGCGATTTTCGATTAAATCTCGAAAACGGTCTTCAGTTTTTATTGGCTTCAATACAGCCACGCACTCCAGTTCTTGTGGACTAAATTCACTGCACCGATAGATGCCCTATTCGTTTATATTTTGTTGGTCAAGCTGCTTCTTTATCGAGGTTTACGAATCGTGTTACATATTTTTTCTACCGCTTAAGCATGATTGGTGTCTTCTAGTAGATCTGGTCTAAATCTGTTGTAACATCGTTCAAGTAGGAATGGTTTTTCTACATACCATACCAGTATTGCCCATTTCGTTTAATTGGTGGCGCTACACTGACCCGTGAACAAAATAATTAATTTTATCGTAACAAGCAATAGGAACGAGTCGGAAATTGACATACACAGCGAGAGGATAACAGCGCCATCTAGTGTTATAATTCAAATAAACGGTAGTGCTCGTTTCCGCTTTATTCAATTTTAATAATTAAAATTTAATAAGAGCACCAAATCTGAGTAAGTGCTGGTAAACAAGAGAATTAAAATTGAGTCTAGACAGTCATGTGAAAACTCATTGCAGACGGACAGACGATTACAGGAAAACTGAAAATTGCCGCACCAATAGAGCCAGCCTCCAGTGGAATTCTGCGAAAATGGAATGTGGTACGCCAAAAAGAACATGGCGTAACGGGAGTCTATATATGGCATTCAGCTATGTCGCATCGCCAGAGTCTATTCAACATTTTCAGCTCTTTTATATTTCTGCGCTTGTTCTGCTTGACCGTTGCCAAAGTCAGTTTCCTTTTTGCCTTTTCTCGGAATCTCGGATAGGGTGGGGGGGAGAAGCTGGATCGACAGGTTTAAGCAGCCAATATATTTTATTGATGATGCCCCATAAAACCATCCGCGAATGTGATTTTTCTTTTTTTCCCCTGCTGTGGCCGGTGCCATCTGCGACAGGCTCGCTTGGCTCCTTGTATGTTGGATGCTCGAAGAAGCTCTCGAATGCTCCTCTCTGTACATTTAAACTGTGTTTATGCTAAAATGCTGGCCACCTATTACAATTACAATATGCACCCATTTTGCACAATGCACACAATGCACCATCATGCACAATTTCCCCAGGGGTGCCCAAGTAAGGTTAAGTCAGTGGCCTACATTTTCTTGGTTCGTCTTTTGCTTGAATACTGCAATTCCATTTGGGATCCTCACCATATGGGGCTTTTAGGGGAAATTGAAATGGTCCAGCGTAAAGCTGCCAGATTTGTTAGCTGCCGATTTGGTTGAACTGACAGTGTTACAGACATGGTGTCAAAACTGGGATGGGAGACACTGGAGGATCGTAGGAGGGATCAGTTTAAGGTTGCTGGTCAGAATTCTGAAGAGGAATTGTAATGTTGATATCGGGGAAATTATGTGTGAAACTCCTAACAGAAGTAGAAAGGGCAACAAGCCCCTTCAACGAGCTTCAATGTGTATCTGCATCATATTTTACCTGTTGACAGTGGAATGGCCTGACATAGCCTCAAATTCAGAGCCTTTTAAAGTAAATCCCCAACTGGTCTTTTGATCCCCGCCATAGGTCAATAGGGCTCTTGGGTGCTGCTTGCGGATAAAATTTGTAATTGTAATACAAGCCGGAAGCCCAATATTGGTCGCTTTTCTACAGATCTTCTTCTGTACGATCCTCTAACGATCAACATGCCCGTCACACTATCCACACACTCGACCAAATCTACCTATAACAAATCAATACGATTAATCAATTCGAATTAGGAAAAAGGACATCTGTATTATATTCATATAAAAAATGGGGTTGAGCCCGGGACAGACCGGACGAATTTTTTATACGATTAATCAAACACACCCGATGCTGATGCAATAAGGAAAGCGACACTCTGTCTTTGAAAAACTGGTCCGTGCATCCTTCCATGTTTAGGATAATTGTTTCTTAAAATCCTAGAATAGCGGTCCCCTTTTGACTCCGGTCTCAGGAGGCTATGTTTACAAACCTATCAGAATAGACGACGACGACGACGACGACGACGACGAACGGCCAAGAAAAGATTGGGATAGTTGGTAGTTGGGCGCGGCAAATTATAGTGGGGTGGGGGAGAGAGGATAAGGAAGGAGGTGCTGGGGCGGATTTAACAATTAGCGTTTTCCATTATACACCGTGTGAACGGGAAGAGCGAAAATGTCGCCCAGGGCCGCGCGGGGTGGCCCGACCGGGGGATCGGCAAAACCTATCAGCTGTTTGCTCTCGCGCGCGCGCACACACACACAAGCTCATCTCCGCAAATCAGCCTCGCAATTACGCAAACGCGCCCCTCCGGCTTGCGAGCCAGTCAGCCAGCCATTAGTCACCCGCCATTGTTGTGTAGCGAGTTAATGAAATTATTTTGCAAAGTGCGAACATTTAATGAACCTCGGGCCCGCGCGCGCGCGCGTCTGGGTGACGTCCCACTCCACCCACCCCACCGTGTTACGTGAGAGCTAAATTGGGTGGCGCTCCTCGTCGATATAGATTGTTTTACTGAGCAAAAACGTTGACAGATGCTTTATCTTCACGAGACCCCATTGTGTTCATCAGTTGACTGTGCGTTCGACACGAGCAGGTTTGGGCCGCCCTATCGATCTTTGGTGTCTTTGTGACGTATAATCGATTAAGATTTGGCAACATCTTAATTGTATATTCGTATCAGCACGAGAATATATCCGCAACTCAAAATATGTTCTCAGGACCGTGTAAAGATTTGTGTATTGTCTTATGAAAATCAAAGATGGCTTGTCATTTAGTTGGTTGGGTCTCAGGAAGGCCTACCGTGTGTCGAAGTGTGCACCCCATGTGTGTGTGCGCGGGTTCTATCAATATATTGTCTAACCACGATCAGGCTGCTGAGTGGTCCAATATCAATCCCTCGCTTGGGGTGTCACGACGGGCGTCTTGTCTCACGGTTGATTAATTGATTCAATTGTTCGTAGAGGACGCCGTGATCGCTTTTTTAAGTTCGACATTTCATTTTTTTCTAATTATTTATTTAATTAATCGTCTCTTTGACAGCAGTCGTTTACAAGAAGCGTCCTCTGAAGTGTTGAGGTTACCGCACATGTATAGTCGTCGTGCACTACCGTTATAGATACACGATCTTCAATTGGTCGAATATTATGCTAAACAATAAACTCTTTATATTTTAATCAGGGTTTATTAATCCAGATTGTGTTGAAATTGTTGTCTGGAATATTTGCAATGATGTCTTCATCTTCTTGTTGATACGACGATGGTATACATATTTTGTTATTGAACATAATGGTACGTTGTACTGTACATTTGAACTCTAAAAAAAATACTAATTTGTATTTCTTGTTTGCTTTCTAGCCTGTCGGATTCGTAACCTTTACTACTCGCTCTGGTGCTGAGGCAGCTAAGCAGGACCTGCAGGTGAGACGGCCCGTTTATTAATAGCGATTTATTCATGTTAACCAAACTACGATGCAGACACGATTTTCTGAAACGTGAGATAAATTATTAAATAACAAACTGAAGAGGTACTTTATTTTGATTGAATAATGGTTTGAGCTGAAGACTGCTACGCATAATGTCAGTTTAATTGTCGCAGAGATACTTTTGTATTTTTGTCTCATGCTGCTTTTTATACTGCTCATAATGCTTTGCAAAAATAGTTACATCGACTTTTAATCGTCGAAAATAATAGTTACTTCGACTTTAATTGCAATGATATTTTGATATTCATTGTCAGTCATGTGTCTCACTACTAGGGGCATTGTCGCATTACATAAATATGGAAATTATGAAAAAGCTTCGACAAAATTTAGATAAAACGTCATCTTGTAATAATGCGAGGTGCCAATACTGAGGGGACGAAACATCATGGGCGGGATTTTATTAAATTCTCGTACTACCGGGCGCTTAGGCGGGAGCTGTTATAATCTACATGAACGGGTTATAAATAACATAAAAATCAAGCGTACAGCGCTCTAGCAAAACGATAGTTTTTATAAATTATTTATGAAGCGTGACTAATAAATCGCTATGGCAACCGTGATGGCAAAACTCTCGAAGGCGCGCTTACCTCATTGTGGCCTATGGCTATGCTACAGTATACGAATGCGATTAAGGATAGGGACTTACATGTAGCATATAGCTCATTTTATATGGTTGGTTCCGAAAATGAACTCGTGAAATTGATTTTGACCTAATCCTCATATAAGTAGCCTAATACACTCACTGGTTCATCAATTCCAACGGCTCCGTAATATACGGACTGCGCGAATTAATCAGAAATTTAATCTTCTGTGGTACTCTTATTCAGGTTCTGTGCACTGCTATGAAATCCTGTTTTAGAAGTTATGCCATGAATCAGTGATATACTCGTACATGTATACTGTATGGTTGTTTGAACTGAACGCTGGAGTGGATTTACTTGGGCTTACAAATTATCCGATATCCCAATAAATCGGTCTACCAATATTTCAGATCTTTCCATCGTCTCTCTTTAAAATTTAGTGAGTGTTTTTGGAATTTTCCCTGGAATTTATTTTTTATTAAAAAAGAAATGCGGTGTTATGATGGAATGCACCATTATATGTCGCAATGACACAATCAAAATCAGGCAATTAGAATCTATTGTAATGGAATTTCAGCCACGGTTCATTTTCGCTTTTAAAAATGATTGACTAGGCCTATCATTTGATCAATGGCGTAATGTATTAACCGAATGCGTAATAAGTCTTAGGAAATGTATGCTACGCTGGCTTATTTTGCATCCAGGAAAATGAAAAGTACATTTTATCTTCGCCGCACTTCTCAAAAGTCTTTGAGCAATTTCTGAGCATTTAATATTCATCAAATGAATTTAGCCTGAACAACACCCTGTACTTTCGACTCTTCCCCCTTCCCCCTAACAAATTGCTCTGTGCCTATACGCTGTATATCTGCTTCGTCATAACTGAGACGACACGACCGATACATTTTGGAAGAAATGAACGTTCTTCATCTTAGTTGGTGTAACCACCACCGCCGCCGCCACCACCATAGAAGATATAAATCAAATCGCTTCTATGGAGCGATTGAAAAATAATGGCCCGTCTGAGGCTTTGCCGTATCAGTCCATGTAGTGGCCGCGTTCCAGCTACAGTCGCTCGTGGTGAGGTTACTTTAGACGATCTCGGCGCATACATGGACGTTCCAGCGTGTGTAGTATGAGAAGCATTCCAAATGTGCGGGGCATATGTTACTGTAACCACCATGACTGAGCACTTGCTGGTATCTGTCTCAAATCCTCGTATCTTGAACGCGTTTGAAGCATGAACAGCCCCAGACATGTATTTTTTTTTGCTGTTAGCCAAGGCAGCTTGTGCATTGTGAATCTAAAAAAATACACGAAAAATACACGAACCTTGTTCGTTGTTGGAAGCGTTGCCCCTAACATTTGGCAATCACTCAAAGCTTCAGACCTTGCCGTTTTGCAGTCATTTGCAACGGACCGTTTGCGATCGTTGAATGGCTGTAATTATGACCACCGTTATTCACATCTGAAGGTATCTGAGCAATCCACTCACTGACTAGTATTCGGTAGGTGGCAACTCGGTGTTGATCCTTGTTCTTATTGCAGCTGAGCGACTAACCGGTTGTTACGCCCAGGTGAAAATAGTGGCATTCAACCGTGCCCACCGAGCCTCTGCCCTACTTTTAATTTTAAAACTTCAATGATTGGAAATTTGAACTGACGCCGTTGGCATGTTTCGGTTAGGTGTGCAGGCAGCCAGTCGCGCTTTGCGTGGGGGCTGTGTCCCCGGTACAAGGAGCACGCGTTCCATAAAGAGCATATAAAGGGGATAAAGAGTAAGAGGCGCTCATTTGTGCTCGGGGGCGCTGCGTGCGGCTTGTATAATGTATACTCGGCGGTTGCCAGTGTATATATATCGTCTATGTGTGTGTGAGGATAGATGGAGAGAGAGAGAGAGCGACTAATGCCTCGACATTGCATATGAGGGTGGCTTATGTGGATTAGCCGTCTCTCGTGAACGTGTCACCCTTTCCCCCCCCCCCCCGTCTCTCGCCTCTCCACACGGGCGCGCTCCACGTCTAACAAACACACTCTATATCTCCAACACGTTGCCAGTGCATATGTACATTTTATGCATGTCCGTTTGATGAGCAGTCAGTCGTCACTTCTTGTTCGTGCCCTTCCTCTACACTTGTTGTCGTCTGACGTTGCGCGCGGCTGTGGAATGTCCTGTGATGGCATTTTCTGCACGTACGCTGCTGCATACACCACATTGTAATGATCGATGGTACTAATTTAAATCAATTATCCTCGTTTCATTGATGGTCCAGTTTCAATCCTGGGTTCCATTATATTATATCTTTTTTTAGTGCGAGTACATAATCATCTGACAAACTTTGTTCTGTTTTTATTTAATATAGTTGTTCAATTTTTATGGTTCACATACGACCCAAAACATTTAATTTTATTTAAAGAATTGTGCAATTGTGTTTGTTTTTAGTTCAATCTTTAGAAAATCTTTTTTCCACCTTAAAATACAATCGGGATGAAAACAAAACCTTGTTCATTCAAAAAGACAAGAAAACATTAATATCAAGTTGTGGCCGGGACAGCGCCGGACGAAAAAAGACAAACAGAGTCGGCGACAAACTCTTCAAATAAAATAGTATAACTATGATTTAATACGATTAAACTAATATGAAAACCATTGCAATTGACTAAGAACAAGAACGACGACGATTCTTTTTTCATCCGGCGCTGACCCGGGCGCAACTTGCTATTCAAGACGTTCAATTTTTGACAAGAATACATGTCATTAAAAAAAATTATTGATTGATTGGCTGCACCATCGCTGATGGTACCTTTTAGTGGCCTTTCGAGTAAAATTATCTGCCTAGTTTGGCTCTGGTTTGGAAAATATGTTTGTAATGGCGCCAATGGAAGCCAAACGTCGCTCGGAACGGTCTTTTCGTCGCACGGAAAGATTCTAATCAATTTTTTCCCCCTGTTAGACCTAGTGAGTTCAGTCTTTTCCTGGTCAAATGGTTATGTGTTTGAACTTCGAATCGGTACACTTCAGCCAAAATTTTTATTTTCATCAGCCAATAAAGCAGTTAATTATTTTACGGCTTTAAATACCCATTCTCCATTGCTTATACTCTTAATTCCATTAATGCGTCTACGTTCATATATATACTCGTAAGAGGACGCTATCAACCTTACAATCGCTATCCGCCAATTCCCTTCCCCCCACTCCATCGTCAACTCTATGTTAAAGAAGTGGGCATTGTGTAAATACATGTACAATGTTTGTGCGCGAAGAGGCTCGGAGGAGAGAGGACGTCCTCGGCGTTCAACTTCATTTATCTTCTGCGCGTGGCGCATCCACCGGGGCCATTCATTCGCGCGATTGAGCGCGGTGGGCGGTGAATGCAGATCAGTAAAAATATGCAAAAACGTGATCTCGCTTAATGTTTTTTTTCCGACTACGACGATCGAGATGAGATTGTCGGCTTGGAAGAGTTCGTAGACAGGAGAAGTGGTGCGCAAACTTTTGACCCGAAATTATACAATATGAACGTATCACAGCACGTCCCTTTTGATCGATCTTGAAGACAGACGCTCTGTTTGCGGATCAAGAGGATTGGGGGTGTGGACGCTAATCGGTTCGCCTATCGAACATTAACGAATGTATGTGACAGGATTCCTTGAGTTTGAGACGGTCGTAGGAAATCCTATAAATATTCTACATTTAAAAAAAGGATGCAAACAATTTTATTAAGAGAACATTTGGGAATTTCGTATTTGTTTACGCGCTCGATTTGTGTTTACTGATAACCGTCGCCGCAACAAATGTTTGGGGGTGGCACATTTTTTATTGTTTTTTTAATGAAGAATTAGGAAGGGATAACATAAATATGATCGTTGGTACAATAAATAAGCATCCATACGAGTTGGCGATCGAGCTCTATTAATGCTCTAGCATCGTAGCAAGTAACCCGGTAAAAGTAGTCGATTTTATCGGAGCCAAACCGGTTCTCATCCGATCACCGAAGTTAAGCAACGTCGAGCCAAGTTAGTACCTGGATGGGTGACCACCTGGGAATACTCGGTGTTGTT
>JAQGBY010001352.1:0-30159 GCA_034698785.1 Mycogona germanica
AATAAATCCATGCGCATCACGCTGGTGTGAGGGGGTTGTCCGGGTTGGTCAACTTGTGTCTTGTCTGGGGCCGGGGAACCGAACAAAATTATTTTGGATATTTTATCGAAATGAAATTTAATGAAATTGGTAACATCTAAGAATTGGCGAATAATTAATGTAGAAAAATTGCAGAACGACAAGTTCTTAGAATAATCAAGAATGTTCATTTTTTCGAGCTTAAAATAAATATTACAGAGTGAACAAACAAATTGATTTTGATTGTTTCGTTCTATAGATCGAACTGCAGAACGAAACAATCAACATCAATTTGTTCCCTTTGTAATTTTTGTATACAATATGTTTTAAGTTCGAAAAAATAAACAATCCTTTTATTCTACGTCTACGTCAATTGTTGCCGTCTACAATTGTCGCCCTGCAATTTTTCTACATCGAGTAGATTTCTATAGATAAAAATTATTTACGATCAATAATTGTATTAATATCAATCAATATCAATAATAATATTCATTAAAAAGAAAAGAAAATTCCCTTTTGTACGTATCTGTGCTACACAACAAAACGTGTCAAATTTCAATTTAATGTAGCAATTGGTGAACAGGTAATTAATAAATTGTTGCACCAAATAGATAATTATTGCGGTCACAATGTTTGTAGAATGATGTCGATCGCATGGGCCGTTTTCTGAGCGTCCCTTGATGACACGTCGTTTTAGCTGCAGACCATTGGGTCCATCTCCAGGGTTAGAGTAGGAGGTTTAGGAAACCGTCCCTCTCAATACTAACGGTCTATCCAAAGAGTAAACAATGTAGGACGAGTCGTTATGATACCGATTTAGTTAATATCGCTTCACTCTAGTTGTAGTGGATCAATGCGTGATAGCTTATAAAATATTATGGCGCGCCATGAACTGGAGGAAGTGGAGAGCTCGAAAATGTCACTCCTCTCTATGGCCGGGTCAATGACCCAAACGGGTCGGTCGGATGTGGAGTCTGGCAGCTGTTTTGTATGGAACAATGAGCGGGTCAACGGGTCAGTTGGTCACCATTTCGGAAATGGCGATGCAGTAATGTGTCCAACGATCAACGAGCGCTTTTAGAAGTAAATAGAAAAATGGCTAGCAACTAACTGCTTCGTAATGTGTTGTCGAAGGGACTTTGCTGTTGCAGTTTAGGTCAATTTATTCTACTATAATGTACAGTACTGTAGAACAATATATACTATGCTATACTGAATGTGACTTCAGTTTAAATAAATTTAAAGCATATTTTATCACCCGGACTGCTGTTCCTAATCTTGACCTGATCCCTAACTTGCCTTAGACATGAATTTCAAAAATTTCACTCAATAGAAATTTGATTATTTTAACAACTACTTTTGTAAATAAAAAAAAATCTGGACACATTCTTTGATGTAAACAGTTTCTAAGATGAAAACAGATTAATTAAAACAGCTTTAGGGCATGCAAATGAAATCATGCCACACATAAGACAACCATGTTTAAAATGATTCAAGTGACATTTTAATAAAAAATACAAAACACAATACATCTTGTGCTTATTATCGTCGGCTTGTACAAGTAGTCTCAAATCTCGTTGAATGCAGACTTCGTAAACTCAATTTTCGTTTCTCACATTTGTTTTCAAAGAGCAACATACGCTTTTTTTTGCACTAAGACGTTGGTTAATTTATTGCCGTAAACTTTGCACGATTTTACCGGGACTCGATCTGCGTTTGATGATGACTTCATCACACTCGCCCAATATTATTTTTTAACACAGAAAATGTTGAGAAATGTTCACATCAAGAACTTCGACCATTTACAGAATAATTATGTTTAGTCCATTGAAAAGTGATTGTCAGTTTCGTAATTTACATATGACCAAATATTTACAATCTGAACTGACACTGACAATGCGCTACACTAGGACCACTTTAGGTTTGCATAACTTAGGGTACATTATGTATACTTTACCGGTTTAACGTTTTACTCACTTACTCACAATGTACATCGACAAACGTAGCTTTAGCATAAATGATTATAGAGTATATCGTAGGAGAAATTCGTTTTAACCAGTTTTTTTTATACAAGAAAGCAAGAAGATCTCATTAGAAGACATGGCATTTAACTTTTTTCTAAATTTTTAAATAACATGTGCATTTTTATACAGTCAACCAAACTTAACCAGTGAATGAAAAATATGAATTCATAAGCATAGATATACAGGATATACACACACAGACACTTGATTCGCAGTTCCAAGTCGATTCATTTGAGTTTGACAACTTGGGTATCGATTTTTAAATCTTCAGACAACAGATATTCTGGAAACAACATTTCAAACTTTTTAATTGATGAAATGGAACGGCCTATACCTTATGCTTATGGATTCATGTGAACTACAGCGTTGCCTGTGTACACCTCGTTCGGCTCAAATTTAGTCTTAGAAGCGCAAAAAATTATGAACCTGAGAAATAGATGATGATCAAATTTCGATTGCAACTTTGTACCGTTTAAACGTCGTATTTATTCACAAATAAATCTTAATAGCCACTTCAATGTTCCTGACGTAATAAAATCTCAACCTTATTTTTGGATGGTTAATTTCTGAACGCACCCAAAAGAGCGTGTATGGGATTGCACTATTTACCTTAAAGGACACTGACACGATTTCAGAATTATTTATTTATTCCCCAAACACATGAAATAGAATTTTCGTAGAATATAGTGGAATTTGAATTATTCATTTATTTATTTACAAGTATATATTCAAAAAAATATTAAGGTACCCAATAGAAATGCTTCGACTTTTCTAGTATACCCCAAGACGCTGCATTTTTTAAAAGAAGCTATTCATGCCTGTTGCTCATGTCGACTCCCTTTAATCAATATATCGAAACAATTGACATTCAATATCTTCAACGGCAACAAGAAAATAAGTTTACCAAAATGTGTATCAATTTAGGCATAACTGGATACGAGGATGTACGTGCTACTAAGTCATTTGTGCGAAACAGAAGACGTTATAATCTAGAAATGTGAGGAATTGATTTCATTGGTAGAACACATTACAAGCACACATACTCTCAAACATACACACGCACGCAGAACAATCAAAATTTTCATTTCTTTTGTAATCAGTTTAAAAGCTGCACGATAAAAACTTTCTCAATAATAATAATATTATAAATTATCTGTTCAATGATGATTATAATAACGTTTGCAGAGGGTCCGAAACATAAATAACATTACTTTATATTTAGAGTACACGGAATATCAATTAAAAACGTCAGGAGAATTTTTCAAAACCGATGCAAGGTACACAGGTGTGGCCGGCAATCAGGACTCTATCGAGACGTGGTTATGAACACTAGAGTTTTGGCTGTGCTGGTTTCGCTTCTTCTGCGAGGAAAATATTTTATTGCAACCGTTGACCGTACAGCGAAACATTTCCGGCAAATGTATCTTTTCGTAGTGGTCTTTGAGGAGGACACCATCTTGGAACCTCTTGTGACAGAATTTGCATGGAAAGTTACCATTGGCGTCGGGACTGGGAAGATCGTCTTCCAAACTGTACACTAGATTGTGCGCCGATGATGAGAAGGGATGGGAGGAGGTGGGCGTTGTGGGGGGTGCGGAGACTGGGGGTGGTGGTTGCGGTGGACCGACACTGACCGGGGTGGGCGGTGTAGACGGACTCCTACACGGTGGAGGTGAACCCCTGAATCCGCCGAAATTTAGATCCAAATGATGTCCTTCGGAGGTGGGCAGCATTAGTCCGCCGTGCAGCGAGAGGGGATGAACCGAACTAAAGTGATTGGAATTATGCATGCTTCGATCATTGTTGTTCATGACTGAGTCCACTATCGAGTGCGACAGTTTGCTCTGATATAGTTCACTGATACTGAGGGGAAGGACGGGTGACTCGCCGTAGATTCGCGACAGGAATTCGTCACGCAGCGTGTGACTGCCGGCCAGCGACGCGAAGGCAATGCTCTTTTCCAGAAACGATTTTTCGGTGGTGGACAGCAACTTCCGGTGCAGGTTGAGATTAGCACTGTGGCGGTCGCGACTTCTCTTGGAAGGAAACGCCGCGTTGCAACCGTCCACCGTGCACTTGTGCATCAATTTCAGATGCACATTTTGGTAGTGAGTCTTGACACCAAAATGGTTTTGGAAAATCTTTCCGCAGGCGGTGCACCGTCTGGGATTCTCCTTGTCCACGGGAACGTCACCCGAGTAGCCCATCATAGATGAGTCACGAAAAGAGAATCCGGGCAGGGGTTGACTTTCGGAGAGGGGCGAATCCGGATTGGACGAGCCCCCGGCACCGCCATGTGAGGACAGCGGACCCGAGCTTCCTGGGACAGTGGAATCTGGTAGCCTGGGACTGGTGGTGTCACGATAGCTATCGATGGGAAGGCCGTGCATGTAGGAGAGTGGCAGGTGGAGCGAGTTGGGCAGTGACGAGTGTAGATTTAATGAGCGCAGGGAGAAGTGACTAGCATCGCCAAAATTTCCCTGGGAAAGCGATTCCAGATGTCGTAGTGCAATTTCAGAGGTCTCCTCTATTGTCTCCCCCCTGCCCGAGTTGGACTTTTTTAAAAGCTTATTTTCTCTTTTGGCGTGATGGTGGTGCTGGTTGTGGTGCTGGTGGTGGCGATGATTGTTTTCGTTATGATGCTGCTGGTCACGAGGGGAATAGTCCCGCTCACTGCCGTCCGTCCGTTCCAACTTGATCCGGTCGGATGGCATGAGCGACGGCCGACTCATCTTGATCCTTCCCAGATCATCGTCGTCATCATCGTCATCGTCCAGGTCATCCAGGTCGTCATCCATGTCATCCATATCGTCCATATCGTCTAAACCCTTATCAGATGACGATGAATCGTCCTCAGACTTCAAAGACTTCAAGTCGCCATCCTTAAAGTCCCTTGAAGACTTCTCCCGGCTAATATCTAGGCTGTTGTCATTCTGTAAAAAAGTATCGTTGGATGAATCACCATCACTGGACACGAACTGAATGTCATTCTTATCTGTTATGGTACATCGAGTTGGGTTGAGGCTCTTACGTTTCCGGGCGGGCACCACTTTGTTGTTGTTGTTGAGGACGAGGTCAAGGCCACCTGTGCTAGCATTTTCGATGCTGTTGGCGGTGATAGATGGTTCACCATTGTTGGTGGTCAGCTCTTCACCCTCTCTGTCCACCGCAATGGACACGCCATCCCGGACACCACGCTCTTCGGTGGTAGGTGCTCGATCGTTAATATGGATGCTGTCATTTTGTTCCTTGTCCTCGCGCTTCTCATGACCATTGGGTTTTATATCATGCACTGAACTGTCTTTGCTCAGCTCATCGTGCTGATCATCGACATCCCTGTTCAGCAATCGGGGGCGTTTGATGTCGTCGGATCGATCGATATCATCGTTCATATCTTCCCTGAGTCTCACCTCCACTTCCGGCATGTTAGAATGGACAGGAGAGCAAGGGGGCGTCGGTGTGACTGAGCGTGGTCTACACATGAAATTATCCGGCATAGAAGAGGAAGGACTGCGGCTGGAGCGGCCACCTCGCTCTTTCATCATGAGATCTTTGTGGTCATCCTGCTCCATCAACAGAGCTGAGGATGCCGGGAAGGGTGGCAAAGACAGGGGACCCATGGGAAGCATGGGCACCACCCTATGGTGCTCACGGTGCATCTTGGAGGGTCCCATGGAGGAAGGGGCCATACTCGAGCCTCCGATGTAGTAGGATCCGGATGTGGAGTAGGCAGAGCGTCCATCGTGTGGGCTAATCTTGCGTCTGAGGTGGGGCGAGTGTAGTTTGGGATTTGGGTTGGCGCTGTGCCTGTTGCGACTGCGCCGAGAGCTGAACATCATGCTGCAGCCGTCCACTGTGCACTTGTGCATCTCCTTCAGATGAACTGCACTGAAATGAATTTTTAGTGCACCCTTATCACAAAATGTTTTAAGGCAGACGTTGCATTGCACACGCTTCTTGCCAGAACTGTGATTGCTACCACTGCCACCACCTACCATGGTGTGCATCATGTTGGGATTCCAACGTCGCTTCATGGGATTGGCAGACTTTCTCAGGTGCTTCACCTTCTTGGTGGCATAGATGGAGTCACTGGCGGTGGTTGGTCTGCGACTCAGGTTGAGCACGGCACTGCCCATCGTATCATCATCAGAATCACCATCTGTAATGCTCAAGTCCGAATTGGCCAGCACCGAACTGTTGCTGGAATGGGCCAGTGATGTGCCCAGTGTGGATATGGAAGGCCCCGCAGAAGGGGTCACCGGTGGCGAACTGCAGTTCATGGGTAACTGATGTAGCGAGAGACCGGAATTGACCATTATTGGGGTTGACTGGGATGGCTGTTGATGGTGGTGGTGACTGTTGTTGCCACTCCCTCCGTGATGGGGATGGTGTGCCAGACCACTGTGTGGGTGGGAATGCTGTTGTTGATGATGGTGGGAAGAGTGGTGGGAGGTGGACTGCAAATGAAATGCACTGGGATGGTCACTGGCTGAGCGCAACAGATCTGGACTTCCACCACCACGATCCAGTCGGAAGTCGTATGGCTGCATATTTTGCAGCCGATTTAGAGGTGAGATCGATAGTGGACTGGTGCAGTTGACGGGCGAGTCGAAGCTCTGCTGTGAACTGCCATTGGGCGACATGTTGTGGGCGGAACCGGTTGAAGGCAGACGAGTCAGCACAGCCTTGGGCCTGCTGGAGGAGTGCTGGGGAGCGGATTGCTGCTGCTGCGGCTGTTGTTGCACTTGCTGCTGTTGGGGGGAGGGTTTGCTTCGCTCAGGCATACCGAAACTGTCACTGCCCTGACGATAGAATGGAATTGCCACTCGATTAGTTCGTTCGATAAATCGTTTGATATCCGATTCGTTGGTGGCGGCCGACACGCTGTACTCGGATCGTTCCCGCGAGTCCTGCAGAATGATCTGCTGGGTGATGGCCTTAGTCTCTCCGAATCGAAGAAACTGTTGCAATATGAGAGGTTCTTCTTCGCCCGTCGCTAGAACCCATTTGTCCAGCACGTTTCCCTGGGTATCCTGCAATTAAACAAATATAAAAAATCACATTAATGTCGTGTAAAGAGGTGCGAGCGTGCGATGTTGTGCAAGACTAAGGCGTAAGTTTGACGATCATGGCGGCCACAATTCAAACAGGAGTCATCTCGACTAATTTCTAAAGAATCGCATTTAATCCTATAACAACAATTCTAATTGCACACACTTCTCTGTATTAGCACGGGCAATGAGCGAGGCTAATTGCACCGAAGTAAAAGGATGTAATTTACGCCGTTTGCCTCACTGATAACAACTCGAAAATCCACTCCATCATGTTCCTGCTCCTTTTTTTTTTTTTTAAAAAAGGAACACCTTGTATAACTGCAGGCGTAATTTAGCAAGCTGTCACTAAATTTATCATTCATATCCACCCTCAAATTAGTTTCAAATTGGCGTGCTTCAACAATGGCAGTTGTTTAATGGCGCTTATGAATGGGCCAGCTCGCTTGCTGCTGCTGCCTCCGTATCCTCTGGCACAAATTGTGGGTGTCACACCGACAAATAAGTTATTTATGCCTTCCATCCGTTTTGTTTCATTCCACGCCAGTGCGTATATATATTACCAGCCACCCGTTTTCCTGCCCAGGTCACACACATACACACAATTTTCTCGACACGATGGCTGGCGAGATTTAACTACTGCGCAACACGGCACCTGCACACATGTATACAGGATGAAAACTGAGTCTCCCTTGTCAAATTATCACAGTCTCTCTTGTGTGTATGTGTGTGTGTGTGTGAGCATCGTGATAGTTAGGTGTGAAGGAGAAATAAAATGGACGCCGTCAAGCGCATCCATCCGTGGCTGCGCCGAGTTGAAGCATGTTGTGGAAGGGAGGAGGAAAGGGGGGGGGGGTGGAAGGAGGGATGGTTATAATAGGGGGTGGGTGGGAGTGACAATGTGGAGTGAGCCGAATCGCCAGATTATTCATCGGAGCAAATTGGCAGCGCGCAATTGACAGCTCCAGTCCAGCGCACCGTCACATTTCGCAGAACGACTGGGCCCAAGAGCGTATCGGAAGAATCCATCTCATTGCTCGGTGGCGACACCATCCGGACTGGCGGCAGACCGTGCAAACAAGTCTCCGCAACCGATATTAATGAACTGAAATTTCGCAACACGCCAATGTATAAAAAAAAGAACGAGGAAAATCGAGTTTTCTTGGGAGTGAAAATTCTCAGATTGAACCGCAAGCCACCATGAGAACAACAATTATTTTCACCAATTGTTCATACAGGAAATCAACACGAGAAGGAAAAAATACCAAAGACGTGCCTAACCTTCCAACACACCACAGTTCATGTAGAATGGACCGAATTTTTATTACTTGCTACGTGTAGGTGTGCCACTGTAATTTGAGGCCCACATTAATGAACGATCAAAATGAATAATTGCCATGAGATACAAGTAACCTAGGTACAGCATTTTGTGTTAAAAGAAGGCCTCAATCTCGCATGACCTCAACTTTATTCAAAAACAGTTGAGGCCCTGTGTGTCTTTTTATTTTTAAAACGTTATTTGAAATATATATTGATTATTTTTTGTAGAGATTCCTCGTTCCTGACTATCATGGTCTTGCCTCGACTCAAATGAAACCGTACATAAAGAGATATTCTGGAGGAGCCCCACCGAACTCTCAATGCGCCAATGAAGCAAGTTGGCAAGGCAACGTTACTTTTGACCCGACCCGCGAAAGTTGTGGAGGGTGGGGAAGAGGGAAGAGGGAGGGGAAGACGTTGTATGAACATTAGCATGCAGATTGGCCGGCGAAAACAAAAGACAGTTGCTATGTCGACTTAATAACGGTCACGCGATTGTGTCGCAGTTTTCCAGAATGAGGTGGAGAAGACGAACGATGTTTGTATGCAAACGGCGTCTCGCGCATCCCACAGCCATTTTTGCCGTATTATAATGCGGAAAACTGGTCCCGAGTGTGACAAGACTTTAGTGAGAGAGAGAGAGAATGCTACCATCTCTCGTTTTCGCTCTAATTTAGCAAATTGAAGTAATTGGTCGGGTGCGGCTCTCTTTGATAAGACACCCGCCGTGCCACACGACTCCAGATATAGAAATACATTATGGATGACCCGTTTGGGGATCTCTCACTTCAGTTATTGGGCGCTCGCACCAGCTCTATAATAGACGAGGCAAAAGACAAATTGGGGGAAAACGGCGCTTCAAAGCAAAGATATTCCCAGCCAACCAACGCGGGGTGTCTTGGGATTTGCGGATCTCAAAAGTATGATCTCGTTTCTGGTGTGCGCGCTCTTCGCTGCTCTATTTTTGATGGTTAATCGCAGTTTAGCCGCTCTGTCATACTAAATTTTGTCAGAATAGAAAACACTGCTGAGTTTCATTGGGCCAGAGCCCACACTGACATAAAATTTCGGAATACGACACGCAGGCTTATGCTTCTCATAATATAATAAAAACTGACCGATTTAGATATTTTGACACAAGAAAAACGTTCCTTGTCACTTCTATCGATAGACGTGTATCTCCAATAGGTGAACCGACTCAGGTTCGAACCCATACTCCTATTGTTCAGTTGACAGAGATTGTATTTACTCGACCAGGAAAAGGTCAAGACTGCCACCTATCGGCATTTATTTGCGTAATCGCTGGAAGCTGGTTGCCAACTTTTCCTTGCTGCAGCACAGCAAAGCACCATGCAATGAGTGATTGCCGACCAATTAGGGGTAACCCATTGAGAGGCATTCGGTGTGTTTTGCCGAAACCAGTGCTCTCCTTTGCTCTTTAGTTGACAACAGACGCGAAATTATAAAATAAAATTATTATCGTCATTTTTCCACTATTGTGCAACGACAGGAATTCATTAAGTAACATTAACATGTGTTTTGATGGCCAAATCGACAGAAAAGTTATTGCTGATATTTTACATTTATCTTAATTAAATTAATGGTGCACACCCGTTTCCCAAGTAATTACAAGCCTTCCTTCAATAAGACTCATCTAGTTCACAGAGTGCTCCCGTGAAGGGATTGAAAGGAGGAATTGAAAATGGGGGGGAGGTTGTCTGGTTAGAGAAGTGGGCGGAAGATGGGGGGGCATATAATTGCAGGTTACACAGAACCCGTGTGTAATTGTGGTTCGTCATTGGCTGAGAGCGCCCTCTACACTCTTGCACACTCGAACGCAATTTCATGGCTGCGCAATTGTAGAATTAAGACGCATTGTGTGGCATTTTTCTTCTGTCTTCCGAGGTGCTAATTTGCAAATTCATTCAATTGTGCGCATGTCATTCGCCTATTGTGTGTGCCCCAGCCATTAGGCTCGAACAGTGCCATTGTAGTCGGGTGCGCGAGCGTTTAATAAGGCTGCGGCGAGACCACACTTTTTACGTGGCCATCACCAACAGCCATTCGTCGAAGCAGCAGTTCTCGCTCTTGTTGATTTCCAATTGAAACCCAATTGATTTTATACGCTTTAATTGCCAACACGAGACATTGTTGCCTCCATGGAGCTGACAATCGCTTCGATTGGTCAGGGCTGTCACTCTGTTCTCAACACAGTAGACTTGAATTTCTTTCGACCACCGTCTACGAATAAAATCGGTTTGGATAATAAATTGGGAATTTTTCGTTCGTAAAAGAATATAGTTACTGAGATTTGAACGCCGAAATTAAAATTATACGTTTTTGCGAGAAACATCAAAATTTGTTTAACAATATAATAGCAAGAAGAACGTCTGGCTTATTTTCAATCCTCATTTAAACCCCCCTTTTTACAAAAATTTGTTATCAGATTTTTTTATCGAAATCAAAATATGTGGTTCCGCTTTGTAATTTAAGAATTTTAAATGACGCTCGAACAAGTTCAGGAAGCAAAATGAAATCTCAGTTCGGTAACAAAATAAAAACCTCAATTTCTCCAAGGAAATGTCATATTGATTTGGTGAAGCACATTCCTGAGTTCAAAAATCCCCTGAGTGGTCATTCGAAATCTCTCCTCGCATGTGTTGTTAAGCCCAAAACAAAATGACGCCTCCATGGAGCAAAAACATCAACATGGGGCTTTTACCATTCTTCCGTTTTGAACGCCACCTATCGGCAAATCAAACCTTCTCACCGGCTCCTGTCCAACTAACAGATCGAGCTAGGTGTCGCTGCTGTCGTTCAATGCGGCCGTATTAAGCCCACGCGGCTCTCTACCCTCCAATGGTCCGCTCGAGCGAGGCGCCCCAACAACAATAACATGACAAGAGCAGCTGATTGATTACGAAAGCCGACGTCCGTGAAGCGCATTTGTACCTCCTACCGAGTCATTCGTTGTTTTTCGATCAAAAAATGGCTCTGTCTCTTGGCGCAGAACAAAGGGGTGATGGGGTGGGTGGGTGAGGGAGGGGGGGGGGAGAATCGGTGGGAGAGGATATATATTTTTTTATCCGTCTTCTCCGCCGTCGTCGCGCATGGGCATGAGATCTCCCCAACATCACACACTACTGTATGCACGAACCAACTGCCATAAATAAAACTAGTTCGCTGTACGTTTCTCATACTGTAGCTGCGAGCAATTAGTTTTTTTTTACCCCTTTCAACCGGATTCACTAGTCTCAGAGATCGGGCGAGAGAGTTGACTTCCACGTCTGTGTAAGTGCGCTTGTCATCGATCTAGTGTTGATTTTTCCTATACTCGTTGTTGGTGTGTACTGAGGGGGGCTAGGCTATAATTAGACTTATCCGTGCCATAATATATTTTTACGTAGAGTGACTGCGAGATTGAGTTTATCTCGACTATTGAGTGGTACTCACTTGAGGAGAAGGACGGAGAGGAGGAGGAGGAGGAGGAAATAAGTGGCTTTCGATGGTGAACACAAACGACGAGGCATCCAGATATGATTGCTCGATTCGAATCGAGTTCTTGGAACGAGGTATATTTAATTTAGCGGAACGTCTTTTCAGAATCGACGCGGCAACAACTTTGGAGATATTCTGACAGGTTTTAAATGCCTCATCAGATTCGCCTTCTTTTGATTGTCTAGTTGTTCCTGAAACGCTATTGCTTATTAATCGAGCGTTCACACCACACACAAACATGTCAGGGATTTTCCAACTGCAGCATTTCTTAACAATTTTTTTTCTCCTTGTCACACTGCAGGTTATTCTGTCCTTCTCGGAATCACTTTTTGAGCTGGCATGTCTTTGTCGGTATCTCGGGATCGAATAAACGAACGCTCTCGAAATTTATTTCGCGATCCAACGTGATTGTATTTAAATCTCGAAGGGAGTACAAAAGTTACGCACCCTGTACGCAATATGTAATATCGTACCTTGCAGGTGGGGGATGTACGAGAGTGGGACTTGAGACATATTTTCAAAACATGACGTGGACACTATGATATATTGCCGGTCTACGCCAGTATATGGAAGCGCAATTTGTTAGATTACAGCTCGGGACGAAGAATGTTGTCCTGTTTAAAGTGAAGATCGTGACGGACCCCTTGGATATAAATGTAATGACCGGCTCGATAGTTTTCCCCCCTCTCTTGTTTTTGTGAACCAGAATTTCTCATATACAGAGTGGGTCTGAAGAAAAAAAAACAATTTACCACTTCCCCGTTTTTTTGGCACAGGACGAGCGCACGATAGTGACCATTGGACGTCATAACTGAAATTGGCAACGTCAAGATTGAAAATGAAACGATGGGTCAGATTTTATTAAAATTGATAATTCTCAGCAACTATAAAACTAGACATTTATATTTTTTATAATTGCAAATTTTGTTTAAATAATTGTAAATATTTTTTTAAAGAAACGTCGACCACCCAATTGATCGTTTTCTTTCTTGAATTGAGAAAAAAATAGGTTTAGATAGAAGTGTTATGTTTACTTAACCAACTTATAGGCGTAGTTTCACATGCAAAGATTGCATTATTAAACTTTAACGAAAATTGAAAAAAATTGATTTCACTACTCTGCTTTTCACTCCTTCATTTCAATGTAAAAACGTCTTGCAAAATAATATTCTAACTGTTAAGATTATGGATGCCAAATGATTTACACCACATGCATCTTATGTATTAGACCACATTTATACGGTAATTTAGCAACATCTACATTTTGAAGTCAATCAAATATATTTAGGTGATTGACCATCAAAATTAGAATCAATTCAAAAAAGCGATTCAAGTTAAAAAAAGATTCGCTGAAGAACGACAACGAACTTTTCAATTAATTCGTTACCGTAACAAATTTAGGAGAATGTGGTTAATGTCGTTTTTTCTTTAGCTAGACGACGATGTATACGTATTTGGAGAGAGTATGTGTGGGCCAATTTTCATAGTAGACACGGATAGGACGAGATGGCCTCGGGCCTACAGGAGTCGAGAGCACTCAAGGAACGGGGAAAATTATGTTTTGTTCTAGCTATTTCAACGAGATCCTCCCCCTATTTCTCAATCGTGAACAAAATTAGCGTTCAGATTTAATATCGGACACGACCTTCAAGACCCGAGTGAGTCCTGACAACTGAATGTGAATTTTTCGATCTCCCTCCACCCACCTCCCACTTCATCCGCGTTATTTCAAGTTTTTGTCAAACTTGAGTTGGGGCAACTGTTGGCGTGTGCACTTTTTGTTTCGCTATTTTGGCGCCTGTCGGCGTTCGGCGAATAATTAACTGGGGGGCGGGATATCGCGGGTCTTCCCAGTTGATCGGCATACACACACCGACACCCCCACTATATATATATATATATACATACTGGATTTACTAAGCTTTCTGCACATGGATCTCTCTCACTCTCTCTGGGAGACCGACAGCACAAAGGGTTGCACGGCGTTCATCATAGTTACTGCTCTCTGTTCGTTAAACTCGTTGAGTTCGCGGCTCGTCTGCAGGGCTCGAGTGACGTATGACGTATCGACTCGCACAAAAATTCCAGACAGTGAAAAGGAAAAATTCTTCTGATCGGGGATGATGGCGAGAACCACATTTATTCACTTGTTTCGCACAAGTCAGACTGAACAAAAAATAATTTCGTGATCGAATTACGTTTTCGGGAGAAGGGGATAAATGATTTTTGGATGGAGGGATGACGTCGGATATTCGTGGAACAAGAAATTTAGAAGAGAGAAAAAAAGTCGAATTCCATTGTACATTTGCTTACATGATGATAAAATCAGTCACTGATTAAAGACCTCGTACATGAATTATCAAAACGATCAATAGTTGTGTGGAGGAGATGCTAATTAATAGTTGCTTTGATTGTTCGCCTGCACCGCTGCGTCGCTCACTATTTGTTAGATTGTGTACTAACGCTACGAATCCATAGACAAAATGGTATTTCCAGTGGTAAATGTTGAAAACGACAAGCGCGGGGGTAAATCACACAAAATTCACCGTCCGACTAAATATTCCCCGCGATTAACAGCGCCGCGAGGCACGCGAGCAATGAGTGATTGCTCGCTTTCGGGGGTTCAGCGTTGTCACAACCGCCGACCGTGTGTCACCTACTTATCCCCTCTTTCTCTCCCCCACTCCACCCTCACTCCCCCGCACCGTATCCAGCTCCCCCCCCCCTCACCCACTCGATGACTGTCGTCAGGGGAAATGAGAAATGGGGGTGGTGGCAGGGGGAAGGCGGGGACCGCTCACGCGCCACCAATTTATTTCTAATTAATACTCCCACCGTGTGTAAATAAGTCGTGCATTTTTCATGACACGGTGGCATTGTGGTGTGTTGGGGGGCGAGTAACTCAACAGCAGACGCCTATTCAAACATCGGAGCTGTGACTTTACTTTAATTATGCATGAAATCGTGTCGCATGCCTGTAACTGCGACCGCCAATTGCGTGGCTTTGAGTGACGTGTGCTGCTTTTTGAGCCGCGAAACACAGAAAAAAGAGATTCTAGTTTTTGTACAGTGAATGAGATGGCTTCATCGCAACACACTATCTCATTGCTTATACATATCGTATACGAATGATACGGGTTCGATTCCTGCGATACGAGAGACCTTCGAAATTTTTCGGGCAAGAGAAATTCCTAAGTACGCCTTCCTCCGAAATGAAAGTAAAGCCGTGTGACCCTGTGCTTGTACGATTTCAGGTACACGTTAAAGATCCCTACCTAGGTAGATTATACTAATACTAGTACTAGTACTAAGCAAAATTACCGGGTCGCTTCCTGAGGGGGGGGGGGTTAGGGCGAACATGCTGGTGGACCTCCTTAACAAATATCTCAATATACGAACGATATAATAAAAGATTAAAACGGATCCTCAAATGACATCAAGTTGAATATAAAAACAACCTCATTTTTTCAACGCTAGATCAAGATTAATTTCAAGCGTGAAGAAACTTGGATGTCGCAACTTCATTATAACTAGATTAATTTTCAAAATGTCTTACACTTACAAAAGGTGAACACAAATTTTGCTAGAAACATTTTTATAATTTATTACGATGATTCTTGATTGTGCATTGAATTGAAGCGCATTAAAAAAATATATTTAAACTTTTAATAAAAGACTTAAAAATGTAGCAACCTTTTTCGTAAACCTTTTTAACATTTTAAACGCTTCGACATTGCTTAAAAATAAATGAAATGGGCAATTCATTTTTACACCACATGTATCTTGACGTAAGAATACTTGTCATGTCTGGTGGCTCCAAGTCACTCCACAATGAAACGTCACTCAGATCGATAGACTCAGTTTGACAATTAATTACAGCTTACCTGCAGTATATATCCCCTGGCGTAATCCTCGTAACCCCAGCCGAAGCCGGTGAGAACTTGAAGAACCTCGTCGTGTTGTAACACGGAGAACAGTCGATCCAGCAGAATTTTTAAACGGATGGGCGTCGCCTGGCAACCGTATAACATGAGACTGGCGATGTCGAATACAATGTTCGGCTGAACGATTTCCACCTGGTTGCAGTTGTACAGGTGCCGTAGGCCGAGTTTGTCCAGTGCTGCAAGGAGAGACAAAAATAAAAACAATTTTAATAACCTCTTCGCATATTTTAGGACAAATTCTTCGCATATTGTCAAAAATTGCAAGAATAATTCTAAAACGAATGCCAATTTGGCAGTCCAGTTGAAGAGAGACATTCCATCGGACTGATTATCGATTGAGCGTATATTTATCGGTTTTAAAAAACCCTAGACGGGACGTCCTGGTTGAAACAAAAGACCTACTTTCTTTCTTTGTCCCGAACCGATTTGTGACGAGCCGATCTACCCGAGTTGCAAACTCAGACAATGGCCACCTAATTACAGGCTTTCTAAACTATTCTTTTTCGTGGCTGTCACACTTGTCATGGAGAAATTTACGGCGCAGCGAGTGTCTAGTGCATGCAGTCAGTCAGTTTAGACAGCTACCTTGGCTGTCCATATAACGCCTTCTACGTGCTCATTTTGATTGTTTCTCTGAATTTCAGTTCTTCTCTTCCTCCCTCCCTCCCTCTGTCCTGTTACCACACTACAAGACTTGCCCGAAAGCCAGTATTCAAAGTCCGAACTTCGAAGGCAAAAATGCAATCACAATTTATACGAGTTACATTTGCATGCCTCAAACCGTTTAAACACTTCAGAAAGCAACTTTTACACACAAAAAAAATTAAAGAAATAACTGGAAAAGTTCATATACTTGTAATTTGCTTTTAGCTTTGATTCCTACAGGAAATAATTTAATCCTACACGACGGTAAAAGAATGTCTTCTACTGTACTTTTGAGTTTAACTTTTGCTATTAGATTGTGGCTATAAGGATGACATGTATACCTTCCACAAAAGAAAATATGAAATATATGCGAGCAACATTCTTTTTAGTGAACTGTTGAACGAGCAAAGTATCACATCTTCGTTTTGTTTGTTTTTTTCCTACTCCTCCCCGGGTGAATTACGTTGGTAAGACATGGACATGTGTCTCGTTTGTTCGCGCAACGGAATGTCCGCACCTCTTGTCTCCAAATTCCATCTCGCATCCCAGAACCTCCTTCCCCACTTTTCTTCCCCTCCCCCAATCCCGCCCCACGACCACCTCCCCTTCCCCCTCCATCTTTGTCAGAGCTGATATCGTCTGAGGGACAGTCCCCAAACAGTCTGCTGCACTCCGAAAAACAACATTTCAAATTTAAGACATCTTGTTACGTATATCAATAAAAAAAATGGTTTAAAATCTAGATGCAGCCTGTATTAAAATTTGTAACGACATTGTTTCGTAATTTTTTTAATTAAAGCAAATTTCTTGTTTTTAATGCTTCGGTGTCTGTGGTCGTCAAAAGACAATAAAGCGTCTCCAAAATGAAGATCTTGTTTTTACTTTGTAGCAGTGTAACACGGGACATGATCGCGTCAGTTCATGTACATGTACGTAGCAGGGACACGGTAAGAGGGAACAACCGACAACGTATCTCACGTCGCGTTACGATTTGTGAACAAAATTACATAGATCGGTATCGGTGCCGTAGAAAAAGTGCATTTCTGGCACAGATAAATATACGGTAGACAAGGTTCAGCCGAGCGATGAGGTATGCGATAAAATCCTGTCCCGAATGCGGCAACGCTCGTTGTGTGCCGCTGCGTGGTCAGTGTATGTGTGCCTGCCTGCCTGCGCCTGACCAATGCCTCACGGACAAGAAATCCTCCTAATAACCGATTTGCTGCTCGTATAATTTTCATATCTCACAAAACAAAGGCAGTGTGGCCTGTTATTAGGACATGGAGGCCGGCCAAACTGTAGAGGGGACATTTGTGTCCCATGAGGCCTGCACCAGTCTCTCTGCTCTTCGTGCTGAATCATTTTTCTAAATGCGGATTGTGGACAGAACTTGTGAATCACTTGTGATGGGGACAAAAAATTTGTGAACAACATTTTTCCATCTGGAGATTCGGACTCGGGTCTGTCTCAATTAAATGAGCAGTGACGGGACGTAGGGACGGGAGTAGTGGGTATTTTTTTAAATCTAATTGATTAGATAAATGGTCTTCCAGGTTTAGAAACATGATTGGGAGGACTTGACCACATTAATAAAATCTACATATTCTGATTCCTCTGTGGGCAGCACTGCAGCTGTCGGTCCACTCTTTCAAAAAATGGCTCAAGGGCAACACTTTTTCCAAACGTGTCCTGCTGCGCGATAAGAAGCTCGTTCACATAGCGCATCGGTTGCACGCTGAGTGTTTCATAAATAAAACAATGCGCCGAACGAAAGTTACCCTCGTTACGATTGACGTGCTAATTTCTAGTTTGATTTGACTTAAAAAAAAAAGAAATGCGCAAGAGTTTGCGTTGTTGTTGCAAATACGATTCTCTGGCTTGACCGATGGTAATTAAAGGATTGTTCCGCTGACCCCCAAACACCATCATTGCGATTTGAGCGTTCGAGTAAAAAAAAATCCCTCAAACCGAATTAGGTACACTCACCACATTTTGTCCCACTGAACCGTTGAGCACGTACTGACCTCTGGCGGACAATTCGTGCGGGAAACCTACTTGTTGCCCACTTGCCGATGACCCCTCTGACGTCAGTCGAAGAGAGAACTAACTCCGCGCGTGTTAATAATTGCCACAAACGACTTGGAACAACAACTAAATCGGGGACCTAATTATTATTGGAACGCGCAGCCTCCTGGATTATTCTGCGCAGATAAGTATGTGAACAATAGATCTTGCTGCTCTAGTGTCACAAAATGCGGTACTAGTCCTTTCTGGTGGTCAAACGTGCTCCACAACTTCAATCTCAGTGACGTGACAATAGCAAAAAGCTAAAAAAAACACATCTAGATACGAGTTTTCTGTACTCTTCCGGTTCATGGACATCATGTGACGCACGACAGAAAATTCAAGTCATTTCTGCTCCATTGGATTCGAGTCTTAGGAGGTTCTGAATGAGTTTGCTCGACAAGTGATGCTGCACGTAAGAGCTGAGAAATGACAAACCCCTTCGTGATGTTTTATCGCGTCTTCTGACCCACGAATACTAGTGTATATGTGGGTCAGGATGACTGTAAAAAAAGGTCATATTTTCTACTCTCCCTAATGCTATTTGTGCATTGTTCTGACGTTTGAATGGGGTTCCGTAATTCGGCTATGCATACACTTGTGCGTGCATGAAGAACAACACACGATAATAAGATCTGTCGGCGTAATTCCCCTTTTTGCTCACTGACGATTTATAGTCGTTGAACTTGTCCCAATTCTCACTTATAAAGTTTCGCATTAAAAATCGTGGCGAATGTTTTGCCTGGCCCGAATACAAAAAAAATGTGGGCCCTGGAATTTCTTCTGAGGCTATCCGGTCCAAATTTTGGATTGTCTCTCGGAGAAGCCACGTCTGTTAATAATACCAGTCAAGTCATCAGATATATAAGATTACAGGTCCGTGCTCTATCCGATTACGTCGCTGTTTTTTTTTACCCACTCGGAATTTCTGTTCACAATATCACAATCAATTTTGACTTGAATCGCTGTCTTGCCTGACTTATGATATATTCCTAATTCTGGGGTCACCTACTTATATACACAGACACATATGTAATTTATATAACCAGCGAGCAGACGGTCATCGCTGCCATTGCTCCGTACCACATGGTGAGTCGTTGCCATACGTGTCTGAACAAAAATGAATCACCAGTCACGACGGAAAACAAAGCTCGACAAATTGCAACTATTGTAGTGGGGATGTAGTGGGTTGGTGTTCCCTAAATTCCGAATGAAAAATGGACCAGGGAATCTTTGTCGGCCGAGAATCATTTCTGTCATTCGACTATTTCTCGTTTTTACGTTACATGTTTTGGCCCATTCAATTTAAAATTTAAAAAATGGCATGCAAATTTTTAATGTAAATGCTGAAACGTGTTAAACTGGTTCTGGGTCACGTCCAAGTATCCGAATAACTCATTCTGAAGAACAAAATTTCCTTTTGAGTTATTCTCGAGTGTAAACCTTTGCAGATGTACGTATCCAGACGTGCGTGTACATGTAAACAGTAGATCATGAAGAAAGGGGGGCGCGTTCAAATTCAAATTGTGTAATCGCGTGCGACAGGAAATCCATAAATTCTCTCGTATAATGTGATTTAGACGTTGGGCTTGTGCTGGCGTTGCGGCTTCGTGGCTTTTACGCGCGTTTGGTGACATAATTGCTGATAATGCCATGAAATGGCAATTGTGACAGGCGCGTGTCACGAGGTTATGCAAATATGGAAATTGCGCCCCTCGCTCATCCGACAACACAAACCGCGACGGCTGGCTCCAGGCTAGGGAAGTACTTCCGTTCATCGATAGAGCATCAACCCGCACAAGTTGTTGTTGACTTCAAACCATTCCGAATCACGCAGACTGGTTGACGCATTGGAGGAGAACAGGGTGACGTTTTGTCGACGATATACAGATATCACAGTCTGTAGCCTCCTGAGACCCACGTACATAATTCACCCGAGATGCGGACATTCTGATGACGAGTGCCCACTGATTATAGGACCTTGAGAAAGAGGCAACATCAAGTTTGCTTTCGCTGGAAAACCGTATAACCCACTTTTATGATATCTGTTCAGATTCTTCCATTTTTTGGCAACCTATTTTGAATGTAGCCTGGACTTGGTCGTGGTCTCTGGATGATTTTATCGCGTCCCCTCCGCTTCGGTGTCACCAGTACATTGTTGATGTCGAACGCTCATCCGCTCCGAGCTACATAAGCGTATGCAAACCCCCTCATTAGGTAAACACACGAGAGATCGGGCTCGGTCACCCCCTACTTCCCCTCAACACACTCCCCCCCCGTCCGCTCCCCTGACACCTCCCCCCCGGGGTGTCCCCACTCGTATGCATGCGAGAGACGTAGACAAACATGGAGCTGCCATAGAACAGCAGTGTACACTTTAAACGACACTCGAAATTACGATGTAATTAAATTTGTGCCATTGTTTAGATTGGTCGTCTGGATAGTGGTGGTGGTGGTGGTGGTGGTGGTGGGTTGGGCGCGAGCGATGCTTGTGTCAAATTAAAGAACAATTTCCGCCCGACGCAACCCTCCCCCGCTCCACTCATCCCAGCATGGCGATCACCTACCACCACCCGTCACACGATTGTTTGTGGGATGTCAGTGAATAATTTAACGGGGGAGATTAATTTATGTTATTCGGTCGCCAGAGTCCAAGTCACTTCCTGCGAGCCAGACAAATACTGGAGCGATCTAGTTCATCATTTGTGTCAAGAGGGCAGAAAGTAAGGCGATTTTGTTCCTCCGCCCCATCCTCTTCATCCCCTTGCTACAGGATTCGTTCCCCGTAGCTTGACGTAGTTGGGAGTTATTCCAACTCCTCATCGATTTCTCGTTACGTCTTGACTAGGACAATCTAGTCTGAAAAATTTGAAGTTTTTCTCGTTCCTAATCGATCTCGTTTGAGAGATTTCTAATTATTTCTTAAGATGAAAGTGGCCGACATTGTCGTTCGTCCCAAAATCTTCCTTGCTGAACCCGATCTCAGTTGTCGAATGAAAATGGTGTCAAGAATCAAAGTTCGTTACAGGAAAAAAATCCAAATCGAGATATGTCTTGTCTCGACGCAATTCAGTGGCATTCTTCCTTCCCGCGTCTTGTGTTTCTTGATGGCACCATCTGGTTGATGGTTCTGTGCGTGCGTGTGTGTGTGTGTGTTTATGGCACGACCATGCAAACAGAAATAAATGTCCATGTCGGGCGTGAATATAAATCTTGAGACTGTAAATTGAGCTGCGAGCAAAGTGCACTTGGCGTCTGTGGGCTCTCGCTCTCCTCCATCCCTGTGCCAGTCGGAAACGGGGGGGGGGGTGAGATCAGCTATCGAGGTGATCCGGAAAGGATAAAATACGACAACAGATTGTGGCCAACGAATGCGCATGCGCAAGTGGATATACTGTACATCTTAATGAACGGGGGTTGGTGCGTTGTCCCTCCTCCTCGCCACCCACCAAACAAAACTAATTGCCAATCTGCTAAATCTTGGTCTCGAAAGGTTTACTCGCTTACGAATGCTGGAATCTGACAATACTTGTATGGAATTTGGCTATTTTGAGATCAATTGATCAACAATAAAAATGTGGATTGGATAACCAAAAACGAGTTCCTGTTTCCAGCAGATAAAGGGCCGAAAACAAAACGAATGAGTTCAAAATTGTTTTAAAATTGCTAAAACTATTTCCTGTAGTATACAAGATTGATAACTAACAGTGGCCCCATAACTAAGGTCTCCATTTGAATCGAGAGACGCATTTAATGTTTAATACTTCATACTAATCCGGATTTATATGTTTTTTATTCATTGTCAGACCCATGCATGCATGTGTTGGAGGCAAAAAAAAAACGAGCTAACTTCGAACGAGAAAAATGATAGGCCTTCGAACTGCAGACCATAATGTAGGTGTAGGGTCCACTAACAGCAAATGGACAAAAGCAATTAACGGTGGCCAGGTTTGGCACACACGCATTATGCTCTCGTGTGCACGCAGTTAATTTCCCTCCCCCACCACCGCACACACACACAGGTAAACACGAGCAGGTATCGCAGCAACAACAACAAAAAAAGCGGACGAATCGAGCCCACACCTATTTCCGCCGAGATTACACCAAATCGCTGGTCCGAATGATGAACAACAACTGCAAAATATCACATGCAGATTGTGCTGGGGAGGGGGGAGGGGGGAGGGGGGGCCGGAATTATAGCGTTAGGGGCCCCCACAGTACATTCGTGACGACAATCACGCTTCATTGACGCCGCCGCCGTTCTTTAGAAATGGCAATTTAAAAAAAAAATGACCTCGGCCGACCGCCCTCTTTATAGCCATATCACACCACGCGCGTGCACTGGCCCAATGATATAGCGTCGAACGACAGATCGAATCCGACCGTGGCCGACTATTAATTGCCGACCGCCCGTCCCTCCTCTTCTGCGCGCGCATTTCGTTTTTAGGTGTGTATGTGTGGGGGTGTATGGGGGTGTGGGTGTATGGGGGAGTAGGTTGGTGGTGGGAGGGTGGACCGGGGGCAACTCCACCAATGTAATCGGTGCCTATTTTGGACGTCGGTCGTGCTCGAGAAACCGCATGTGAATGGCAGAGTGAGCGTTTCGATCGTTTCTATTCGGCCTAGTGGTCTCCATACCGGTGCCATAGATGCACGCCCCGTGGGGGGACACTGTCGTTTCTTGTCGTCGCACCGTTGGGGTTTTTGCCGTCCCACGCACGGTCACATTTCACCCGAGTCTGGCCAACAAGCGTCGGGCACGCCATAGGTTACTTAGTCGATTCCTGGCTACGGTGTGCACATATATTATCACTGTTTGTGCATGCGTCCCAGCCCTGTATTTATCCGTAATCTGTTTTCCATGCAGTCGGCCATGACTGCTGCCGCCGCCGCCGCCGCCGCTCGCGTCTCCATGTCCGCCGATAAAAAGACCCCGCCCAAAATGCGCAATCTCCATCTCGCTCTCTATATAGTCCTCAACCCCACCCCCACCTCGCTCGTCGTCCTGCCCTGCTTACACCCCCCCCCCCCAACTCCCCGCCTCCAACACACTCCACACCACCCCTTTCCACCCCCCAAAAGTGCAATTCACCTGCAATGGCCACGCATCAGCACAGGAAGGCAAAAATAAATAACACGAAAACTATTTTGCACGGTTGGCGTGCTACCAACACGCACATCTCCAAAGTATAAACAATTTTGAATGTTGCCATTATTCAGAGCCCCCGTGTCACAAATGTCCGGAATGGGGGTGGGGGGAGGGGTGAATGCTAATGCGAATTCCGCCGACTGCTACGGACCAACAGTTAAAATGTCTGGTAATTGGTCAGCCAATGGCATGGTGGGCTATTTCGTATCCATGTGCAGGCACGTGTGCAGCCACTAGAGGCGCTGCTGCTATTCACATAGTGCGATGGACCATTTCATGCGCCTCCAAACACAATTTCTATCCGACTTTTGTACGGCTCGATCAAGTTTTAAACGGGAAATAGTGTTTGTCAGCATTTAGAACTAAAAAATGCGACCACCCGGTCAAAGGCTTTCCAGTAATTCGTAATAAACCATCCCGATATAATTCTACAATTCAATGGCAGTTCAACAAACCAATAGCAGAAATTATTTTTATTGATGAATGCAAGATGAATGCGCAACGATTGAAACAAATAACCATATGACCATGTCTTATCCATGATCTATGGTGCTCGACCGAGGGTGGCTTGGATCATCGTGAACCCGCGCGCAAACCACAGCATGTGACCTAGACTAGAACGATGTTTTTGGGCAGCGACATCGATTATTGGAACGCGTCAGTGGAGACGGATTCGTTGAGGAAGAGTCAGGGGGGAAGAAAAAATGGACAGTTACATATGATGCATGCGTACAAGATGAAAGACCAGGTAGGTCCTTCCCTCTGATGGTGGTCTCCGAGACAAAGGATGATATAGCTAACTAGTCACAGGATAGCTTTCCCCCTGATATCTTCTCATGGACACTCCCTTCAACCGAAGAACGTTATCTACCCATATTTGTTTATTTGTAACAGTGGTTATAAAATAGTGGGTCACTGATATACTTAACTGATGCTACATTAAATTACGTACTCGTGCAACCGGAATTAGGAGTGTCAATGCTCACAGAGATAGAGGACCTTTCAAATATCTGCCTTTGTCTTTGCGGATGTCATTAGACATTTGGAGCTTCTCAATACACACTCGCCCATTTTTGCAACATCTGTCATTCTAATTATCTACATTTTAAATCCTGTTTCTTTTTATTATATGAACGACCAACTACAATAATTCATTTCGTATGAACCTGAATTGTAAAAAAAAGTGATTCATTATTGGCGAAAGTCATTCTTCAAAAATGAGACTCACGCCTCGCCCACTTCATGCACGGCCACCGGGTTCTCAAAATTGTAAGTGATCTTCCAGGATGCGAGTCTATTGAGGTTTTCGAGCGACCTTACCGCCGCGCCACCGTCAATAACTGTGGGCCCCCGAGCGCACCACCATCCTCGTTTGCGGTCTCGTCCATTTGGCCGGACTAAGTACAAGACTAGGAACAATGGAACGGTGCAAAAGTAAGCGAGACCCGGTATGTATACCACGGCATCGATGCCCGTGATTGATGGCCGGGGAAGAATGACCGAGCGAATGCTGCCAACTGCCACTGTGCCAGACTAGTGGCGCTGCGAGCAGCGGGGGCATCGCGCAGCAGAGCCGGGAATTATAAATGAAGTTCGGTGAAACAGGAGGCAGGGGTGGGGGAGCATGGAACAGGAGCCAACAGATTCGGTGTAATGGCCTCAGGATCGAGTGTGATGTGGGTGCAGTCGAGACGACCATCGTGGTGGACAATGGACAGAGGGAATGTACTGCATGCGCTCATCTGGGTGACTCATTGATAAAAGTCTGTTGGTTTATTTGATCTCTGTTTATATTTTTAATGATTATCTATTCATAAACGTATGCAGCAGGACTCCTAGGGTTAATAGTGTTGGAAATGGTTATTAATCGATGCATTGATACGCCATGCATGTACTATGTATTCTGGATGTTAACACGTTGGATGATGCAGTTAACCGGACTACTAGGAAAGTGGTTTCGAAAATTATCAGCAGAAGTTCAAGACTATATAGGATAATGCATGACGTCTGCATTACGCAGCAGAAAAAGTGAACATTGTTATTGCTGTTTCTCATTAAAATCATTTTTTTAGACTAAAGCATGCAATAGACAGGCAATATACTGTACGTCAAGAATGTTGAGTATAGGCCGCGGGCATAGAAGGAAATAGATATGGTTACCTGCCAGAAAAATACCTGTGCGTGCTGCTTGAAACACTGTAAATTATTTCCTATTCGAAAACTCAACAACCTTTGAAGTTCTGACAAATAGTCCGAAGCGTTCCTGATTTTTTTTCCTTTTTGAGTGAAAAATATACATACCTACTGGACGAACCGAAGTAGTTATTATCTCTTGGCATGATTCGTCACTAAATTGTTTAAAATTGGAAAACGATATTCAATTTGGCAATTTCTACGTAGGTGGTCTAAGTAGAAATTGCCAAATTGAATATTTTATAACAATAAGGGATATGAATCGAGTGATGGTTGACAGCGCCTTAAAATAAACCACACACGAAAAATATGTAAAAAGTCGACGATGACATGTTTTAAGCATAAGTGAAGAAACACGGGACAGAGCTGTGTAAAATCGACGACGAGCTGACGAGGCTCCATAATTAAAAATAATAAACTACATTTTGTGAAACGTACTTTGAAAAGACAATTTTACACGGCTCTGTCCCGTGTTTGTTCACTTATGCTTGAATATTTTTGAACGTCCAGAAGCAATAAATACGAATTGGAATTTGTGAAATATCTAGAATCGAGGTGGCCTGGGATTTAAACACCAAGTCTCTGGCTCTGTGCATGCAGTGCTGTGTTCCAGAGAGCACAGGTCGCGTTAAGTCACTAGAGACGCCATCCAGCTCAAGACCAAAGTGTCACCAATAACCACAGCGACGGTCCGAGAGAGAGAGAGAGAGGATGCAATGAAGAAATGATCTGCGTTAAGAGAGACGATAGACGATTTAATCGATATTAGAGCGAGGACCGCCGCCGAGAAAGTGTGATTAGGTTTGTACGAGTAGTTTGAAATCCCCAAAGATGACCCGCCTCATTATGGTAAGGTCGTCGAGGGGGGGAAGCTGCTCACGGGGACGCTTTTGATGGATAGTCACCGGCTCCCAAAACCCGCTATAGTGATTAATGAAGCTAATTATCACTCTTTTTTATATAGGGCCGCGTGGCACTCGCCCGCCCGCACCACCATCAAATTCTCACTTGGTTTAATAATTAAGCCGTCGCAAGATCTGTCGTCCCCCGGGGGACGTCTAATTGTTGACGCCGGATCAGAATCCGTTTTTCGGCACATCTCCAATCTCGCTCATTCCATCTCCTCACTCTCTCACACATCCCCAGCAAACGCCACCGTCGTTCCCCAGATACACTCTCAACGCCACGTCTGCTCTCTCCGCTCCACCACCGCCCTCCCCCTAGTCCTCCTTCCTTCACACGCCTCCCACCAAAAAGTCTGACCCCAGGAGACCAAATCCGCTGACAAATGTCGCGCTACTTTTGTGATTAGATCCCGAATTAGGCGCGAACAAATGAGCGCATGCTTCGCCGCAGGGCACAACGATTTCTCTTCTCTCTCTCTCTCTCTTTCAGCATCTCTCTGGATCTCTCTTTCTCTCTGGAGCTGGAATCGATGCACAGGGGCGAGTAAGCCTTTTACCCCGTGGAGACAATTGTGCTTGCCTGGCGTACAAGAATCCATCGCCATTAATTCGATAAATCCTCCCCCTCATTTCGGAAAACATGTATCCGGTATAAGAGGACTCGATGATGACAACAACGAAATCCGTGCAAAATTAACAGCGCGCTCTCACAAAATGTCATCACCTGTTTGGATCAAAGATGCTCCAACTTTCCAGTCTTCATAATCTCTTTCCATTCCGAGAGAAGGCGTACATTCCGAAGATGTCATCCGGAATTGAACCCGCTATCACAACAGTAGGCCATTCGACACCGCCTCCGTCAACTTGAGCCTCGAGAGGAACATTTCAGTTCTAAGAAACACTCGGGTTTTCTACCCCAGTGTTCCCCGCTCGAGTATTGTTACGCAGGGACGTTTTCTTGGAAAATGGTAAAAGTGCGTAAAAACGATGGTCGAGTTTCGTGGTCTAAAGCTGTTCCGCCTCGGAATAGGAAAAAGGCGGACGGGTGTGAAATTCGATTGTCCCTTTTTTCCTCCTCCCTCAGAGGTAAAAGTGGCGGCGGCGGTGGCCCAGACCGAGCGTTACAAGATTTCGGACACGCCACTCTAGAGCTCTCTCTCTCTTGCTCTAGCTCTCGGTCGCATGACTCCTGGAAATAGTTTAGTGGATGTGGGGAGACGGTGGTGTTTGGGACGAGTAAAAACTCGGGCAATTATGGCGGCGGTATTTTATAGGAATGCGTGACATATGGGTGGAACTGATAGGCGAGTCGCACATTAGATCTGCTGATGCGCGAAAGATGCCAGAGACTTGTATCCCGTGCAAACTTCTTCAGCTCCTCCTCTACAGAGTACAGACAGCTGACCAAACTATATATAGTATATATATATATATAGTGGGCGCCTAGAGGTCAACTCGTAAGAACCTTCCTAGGACCCGTCACAACTCACCCCTGGTCATTTCATCGAATTATGAGAACGTTATCCTCGAATTCTGATCATGTATCGAGTTGGGGGCACGGAATATGTTATAGCTTTGTATTTAACTATGCTAATTATATGTAAATGAAATTACAGTAGTGGATCAGGCCATTCTCAACTTTCCTAGTTAATTGGGTTTTTTTATATTCGAATTTTTTATTCACTTTTTTTTTGCGGAAACCTGGTTGCGGATGCGGAATTTCATTTAACTCACGAACGGGCACATGGTTGTTAAATTCGGGCAATACTTGAGAAAAATGTCATTAATTTTAAGAATGTGAAGAAATTTCGTGATGAGCATCAAGAAAAATAGCTTTTGGAAGAAAGAAAAGAATGTATTACGCGGCGCCGAAACTTATTTAACGAAAGCACGTCTTTCGACATTTTCGTTTTTTTTTGTCGCCAAGTTTCTAGTTTGCCGGGGTGTGTGTGTGTGTGTGTGTATGTGTTCAGCGTCAATCGAAGTTAGGTAATTCTCTTCATCATCCCCGAAAACCATGTAGCGAAAAAAAGGGGGGCTTTCTGGTAATAGGCGGCGAGTTAAATAACAGGACATATTACTACGCCTAAATTGCGTATGCCAAAAGGTTAAGGAGAGCATTTTTTCTCCCTCCTGTTCTTGGCATCTTTGAAATTGCTGAACGTCTGCAATGACTCAGTGAAAAATGGAAATAGATTTCCCAACTTTTTTCGAATATTAAATTACCGACGATCCTTTTCGGTTGCCGAACGACGGTGGTAGCATTGTCTGGTGTTCTAAGCACTGACGAATAAAAAAACACCCCCAAACACACACGTACGTCGAATAAACGAATAAACGAGAACCCGCGCCGGGAATCGAACCCGAGACTGCGATACTTTAAAAAAAAACGCTTCTGACCTTCGCGTCTGAACATTAATCTCGTATCGAAAATTTTGTTTACAGTCTTGCATATCGATCGGTAAACGAAAACTAGAAAATTTCGTTTTTCGATCAGACCTTAATGGAAGAGGAGGGTTGAATCGTGATCGTCACTGTCGATATCCAGAGTGTATTATATATATCGTCCGAGTCTGTGTGTTTCTCAGTATTAATTATGGTGGCCATCAAAATGCTTGTCACGTACGTCTCTTCCTCCTCCTCCTCCCTTAGCCCTCCTATCCCGTCCATATTATCGGATCTCTGGCGAGCCAACACTTATTTGTTGAGGTCTGCCGGGATTTAACGGTCATTACATCGTGCGCCGCAAAAACTATAATTGACGACATTAGACAAGATCGTAGACGCGCCAACCATTTCATACATGTACAGTAATATAGAGGATGTTGACAGAAATGAGTTGTAGCCAGTTGTATATGTAGCCTTATCAGACCCTCCGACGCCTCGACCACACACTTCTGATAAAAACCCAAAACCCGATACAATTTTTTGAAAAACGCTGACAGATGTCAAATCAACTTATTGACCTCTGAAGTGTTTTCCTACAGAGTATTCTGACTTGCATAGTTGTACCACGTTCTTTGATTTCACCATAAAAAAATTGTCTTATTTATCAAGGGTCGAGCACCTGGAGTGACCATTCATGAAGTCATCAATTAATAATAATAGTAAAATATTATTAACAGACGAATCCGCCACTCGTGTTCGTCTCTTTTGTTCGGTCTGTCCCGAAGTTCATGTTTCTCGATTCATGAAGTAGGTGGGATGGCGAAATACCAATGTATCAAGGGTGGGTCTTCGGAGGATGTATGGTGCGCATCAAGAATCTACTAAGGCCTCCTCGACTGATGTCTGGAGGCGTGTGCGCGCGCACCCCCGCTCCTGAGCGACAGAAGAAATGGAGTTCCG
>JAQGBY010001353.1:0-30149 GCA_034698785.1 Mycogona germanica
GGCTAGGCAAAATTACCAGGTCGCCTCCTGGGGGGCTTTGAGCTGTTAAATCAAGCGGTATACCCCTTAACAAATAATAATAAAAATAATGGTTGGACAGCAATTAATTGTTGAGATGCCAATAAAATCAAGCACCAAGAGAGAGCCGGGTCGACTATACACTGTCCACTATATTCGAACTGGTGACTAGGGAGAAAAATGTTCTCTGGTCTGGACAGCCAGCTGAGCAAGGTTGAAGATCTGTTTTTCGATCGCGCGCCTTCGGTTGTAATCTCATTGTCAACGCGCGCATTCCTCCAGTTCCGCTCGCCCCCACCCACCCCCATTCCACCATCCCACCCTCTCATCTCAATCTCCCCTTCGCGCCCCCTATTCATAACTCACGTCTCCCCTTTCTTGACCAATTAGCTTCCACAATGCAAACGCTGCTTTTGTTTGGCGCAAACCACAACAGGCTACTGGGAACACTATAAGATTCATAGCGAAATGGCTTTTATCCCCCCCCCCATGTTCGCCTGATTGATTGACAAACTCATTTTGTTTTGATGACCTGTCGTTGAGGTTCTTCGTTCCATTTGTTTATTGGATGACGATAGATACTTTGCAGAATTGATTTCATCTTCGGGAGTTGGTTGTGTGGAGACCGCGAGTGTAACATGTTGTATGACGCCACGGTTCCAATCGATAAATCGGAAGAAATTTGAAGGAGATTGTTGTATTTATGTCTAATGAGTCAATGTTTAATTACCACACCTGACTTAGATGTTTAACTTCGTTAAACTGAATTGAACGTGCCTCCTGTGTGTGAAAAGTTAATTGTAGATCTGTATTCAGCCTTTATGACGTAGAGGGCTGTTTACGTCTAAATTTAAATCGACGTCATATTGGAATTGGATGATTGAGTGTAGTTTCCTCAATAGAAAAATGTCAGTTCGCGATCGGGAGACTAAAAGAAATTCCAATGTTGTTACGGATGCCTGCATGATGCCCACGCCAGGTCGATTGGCTTATAATGGAGGCCGGGCCTTTTGTGAGTCTTCCCCCTAACATATCGGCCCCCCCCTCCCCCGTTTGTTTGCCGATCGACCCGACAACAATGGACGCTGGGTTCCGCCCTCGGGCAACCAATCAGCTGACGCCGAGCACGGCTGGGGTGCGCGTTGGGTATGAATGGGTGGGCTATGCGGAGCGGGGGATGGTGTAAAGACGGCTGGCCATGGTGTATCTCGATGAGACCACTGCCATCACTTTCCATCCAATTAGTCGAGTCGTCGGATAGAATTTTTTTTAATGATTATTTATAATTTAATTAGTAGTGTTTTAGGTGTCCTGGTCGAACGGGATGACTGATTACAGTCATTAGAAATGTAACAGTAGAAATGATAATTGCGAAAATTGCTTAGTTTCTGGAGACAAAAGAAAATATACTAGATTTTCCTAATCAATGTATCATTAATCAGTTGTATTGTACAAAGTGCAAGCGTGAGAATGAGTCTAGACAAGTTTAAATTGGATAACAGAAATGGAAGAACCCCTGTTTTCTTATGCTAGAACATGTGATGTTAATCATTTAAAATGTTTCCACCTGTTGAAAGGTTTTTCAAACAGTGACGTTATCTTCTGTCTGTTAGTCAGTCCAGCTCTAGTAATAGTGGATAACTAAGTGGAAAGTGGCTTGGTCATATTGTTATTGATTGTTACTTATTTTCAAAGCAGTTGAGCGTCATGTACACTTGATATAACTGTACATGTTTCTACTGTGTTGATCAGTGCGCCACTTGGTTTAGTTTGCCAACAGGGACAAACAAAAATATCAAGTGCAAATGATGAGCCAACACGGAACTGTTGGTAAATCGTAACTCGATTAGTTGATCTCGTGGTTCGAGGAGGATAAATATGGTGACCCGGGGCGGCCAATTCCAAAGAGGAGATCAAGCTAGCAGGAGAAAATTGTTAGAGCCTTTATGTGTGCTCGTGTCCATACGATCGACTCGATCTACGGTGGAAGAAGGGGGAAGGGGGGTGGTGGTGGTGGTGGACGAGACGAGTTCGCGCACGAACGTACACATGTGAATATCATCGATCACATGCGAAGAAGCCTATTTGGAGAAGACTCCGCCGTCGCTGCAAATTCGTCCACGGTATGAAACGTATGTCTAGTCCTCCTGAGGCATTCAACTTTTAACGAACCACCGGTTCTGGATTTGTGCGAAAATGAACGAATCTGAGGAAAAGCTCTGGTTGAAGCAGATCTCACTAACGTATGTCACCGTAAGCCAATTAGTATCTGAGATAAAATAATGTCTCACGTAATTCTGTTTGCATACTCATGATGTTGGAGCCACTATGCAGTAGCGACCTCAACAAAAGATATGTTACCGAATTGATCACGACGATATGTGGAATCTAAAAGTGAAGATGATTTCGTCATTTCGTTATTCCCGAGGCATTGGTTTGATTCAAACGTCTACAAGTCCTGGATCCAGAGATATATTTAGCGGTCCCTGTTTCAGTCCACTTCTGGTTGATTGTTTTTGTTGGGTAGAAGTGAAAGTAGCGATTTATTACAACAATATTTTTTCTAAATTTCAAATTATGGACAATGGTCATTTCAATCATATCAATCAATGTCACCACGCCAACAAGAGATATTTGGTGAGGGAGCTCCAGTACCCCCGAGAGCCCGCGACAAGAATCGAACCCGGGACAGTCGACTGGGCTGCAACACGGGTTGACGGTGATCGAATTTCCGGCATGCGGGGGGAGGGGAACACCAGGTACCAGGAGGATACCAACTCGCCTATAGACTTCGCGGTTGTTGTCTGTCGACCTTTGGCCCCGCCCTTAGCGGACCCCTGGCTCCGGCACGTACTGGTGCTGGTCACGTGAAACCCCCTTCACCCCCATCACCACCCACAGGTTGAAACCCTGGTGACCACCGCTTTGGTCCGTCCACATGCTGGGATGGCGCATTCCACGCAGCCGCTCCTCTCCCCTGTCGCTTCCGTCGCTCTCTCTCTCTCTCACTCGCCGTGCTCCCGTCTCCGGTTACCATGGCGACCGGAGAATCCCATCCGTTGGCATGGCAACTGTTTTGTCCAAATGCTAAGTGATCGCAACTGTTTAAAATACGGAATAATAAAGTGCCGCGGAGTTTCCCCGTGTCTCTACACGACATGAAACACGGAAAAGCGACATCTCGAGACCGGCGACGATGCGGCTAACTGTCGGCGACGGTGACAATTTGAAAAGTGTCGGCGGTTTTTGGGTCGAGCGCGCGCCGATTGTTCAAGTTCGACTTTTCCCCCTTCGACTGATACGAAAGTTCGTCGTATGGTACGGGCTAGTTGGTGTAGTTCTAACTCCCCATCCTCCCCCCAACTCAAAGGCCAGCGGGGCTAGGCAAACATCCAACGAGACGAGTATGGATGTTTATACGTGTACTCTCGGGTTCCCATTCTACAGTGTAAAGGATTTGTGTTTACACACGGACGAAGGGCAAATTACATTGAAGAGTGATCTCGCATACGATGTACAGGTGCAGGCGGACACAGGCAAATCGCGACCAGTCTTAATTCCTTACTGGGGGTAAAGCGGCGTTTACACCCGAGAAGATCGGCTCCTAAGCACGTCGCATAGTAGCGAAAAAATCGCAGCTTCGAGGAGCGGCTCGGCTCCTAGAAAAGCTTGTCTATCCCATTGCTAATATATTTTTTCCTATTCTGAAAAGATCCGGATCCTCGCATAGGATCCGTTTACTGAGCGCCTTCTGTGCGCTCTCTGAGGGCTACGCTCCGCTCTCGATATAGCATGAGCGGCAATGGCGCAACAAGAATAGCCTCCATTTTTGGCGCGAATCAGCGCCTCTGCTGAGAAATATTTTTATTAAATTGACGTGCAACCACGCCATCTTTTGAGCAAATATTCATTTTAGGTGTAATCATTCATCATTCATTTTAGGTGTAAATGAAAAAGATCGTTAGAGCGTTGGTCGCAGGGAGCACACTCTTATCTTCTGCGATCGGATCGGCTCCATAGGATCAGATTTTTCCAGTGTAAACGCCGCTTTAAAGGCTTGCGTAGATATAATCTTGTATTTGTTATTCATATGATTAGATGTTGAATCTGGGGTTGAATACTGGGAAAGTGTGTTTGTTGTGTTATGTGTGTTGACATACTGTACATTATTTGATCTTCTATTTTTCTACAATAAACCCAATGAACAAATTAAAGAATTTGGTAGGACGCTTTGCATATTAAATATTATAAGAATGAATATGTTCGGGATAGGGAAAGACGAACGGAGAAGGGAACTTTAAATATAATAATAACCATATTATTCGAACACATCCATTCTTATCACAATAAACAAAGCTGTTATTTTTTGAAGATTTCTGTTAAGCGAAACTGGTAAATTCTCAACTTTTCTCATCAAGTCTTCCTTATTGTTTGATAATGTTAGTTTTTGAGTAGTTATTGGTCGCTCTGCAGTTATACGAGTATTTCGATGTTGAAAATGCATTTGACTTAATGCATTATCGTTGAATTATTGGTTCTTAGCCTACCGAAGCCTACTGACTATATTTGTACAAACTTGGCGTGAGTGCTGAACTCGGACTTATTTATATAAATACATCGTCGTATCCGTTATTGAACTACCGACCATGAATCACCCAAATAAATAAGAATTTTGTGGGAGCAGTTTCGCCCGCAAGTCATTTAAACGTCATCGGGTGTCTCTTCTTTCCACTTTTCTCATCTTTCTCTCTTTCTCCGGTGGCAGGTCTTCCTCGCAATGTGGGCAGCGTCAAACTGTTGAACGACTCCTATCTACCCAAGACCACCAACCAGTCGTCCCCCGAGTACATGAAGGCCAAGAGGGTTCTCGAGCAAAAGGTGAGTTTTGTTGTCCGCCCAATCATTTAGTTCTATTGTCATCGCGCAGGATCACTGGAAGGCGCTGTTATCGTCTACCTTTTTGTATACAGCTGAGCTCGAGAATTTTGTAAGTTTCACAAAATATTAGTTGCAGTCGCTAGTTGTAGCCCTTTGGAATCCGTTTGGAAGATGGCGCCATGGTGTAATTTTGACCGATAAAGGCGGTCAGTCTACTAAATCCCAAATAAAAAATATTATCGATAATTCACTGATAATCGATTTACTGCAACTGCAACGGACCTGATTTTACAATTACAATTAAATGTGCGCCTATGGCGGGGGTCGAACGACCAGTTAAGGACAAAGGATTGTCCTATCCTAAAAGTCACTTTGAATCGGGTTTTATTTTTTGGAATACCAAGAGAGGGTACAAACTATTGTTTCCACAAATTGGAGCAAAAAACTCGTAATTACAAACTTAATATTCGAGTAACAGGCAGCGCCCTAAAATAACAAAAATGTGCACGAAAATTATGTGAAAGTCGACGATGACCCTTAAATTTTGTCTTAATCCTAAAATTGGAATCCTCCATTTAACTTTTCGTATAGAACATCGATTTCCTCAACTTTCTAATCCTTTTTCTCAATTTATCTTCCGCGTATGACGCGTATTTATGGAACCTCGCCTGCGGTTGGTCGAGTTTTCACGGTTTCTGTTCCGTATTTGTTCATATTCGAATGCCCCGAGACAATTGTGAGCAGTCTATGCAGGTGACTAATATCCAGAATTGTTCCGCCTTCGATTTGAAGTCTCAACAAAGGGCAAATTGTCAGGGAGGGAGAGGTGGAAGGGTCTTAAGAGTGTGGCGCCTCAATCGCTAATGCCAACAGCCAATAGCGCGTTGTGTCGTTTGGGTGTTTGCGCGCGCTAACCTCGTTAAAGATGCTGGACGACGAGTAGTGGGGCGAGCGCGTCCGACCGTGCATTCCCCTCCCACCTTGTGCCAAGGGGGTGGCTTTTAAACGTGACAAACAAATTAAACGTGGTCCGGAGTTGCGCCTTTCGGGAATTTCTATTGCCAAACCGCCGGCGGCCGGTGTAGGATTTCGTAGCTCGCAATGGCCATGCTGGCGGAACTTAAGCCATCTTTTTAGCAAATTACTTATATCCGTTTAGCAAAGTGTCTTCGTGACACGGTGGAATCCTCTCGAACTGAGCAATCGGAAATATTCTAGTCTTGCGCTAGCTTTGTATGAAGGGGTGAAAGCCAGAATGGTGTATGTAGTTATTTTCTTCTGGAATTAAAAGAGGATTTACTAGAGGTGTTTCAGTAATACGCTTCCGATTACCTATCCAACTTCTGCTGCCCTCTGTCGGCGCTATACAAAAGCTTTTGCTCACATGATATTTTCTTTCTAAGGTTTCAGATGCCAAGATTAAATTTTTGCACTTTACTCGAAAACTTAAAACAAAATCTAATTGCATTACTCTTCTTTTGACCTCTTCATATTTGTATTTTAAAATGGGTTTTTTAGATTGATCTAGGATCATCAGAGTCTACGTATTTTTTTAAATTCACTTATAAAGCTACAAGTTCAGTTTGCAACGATACACAAAATATTTTAAGGCGATGTTTGTAATTTTTGTGGTAGAATTATATCTACATTTCATAATTTTGTAACAAAAGGTTTGGGAAAACCTATCTCTGAATTCACCAAATAATTTATTCGAAATAATAATTGGAATTCAGAAATTCGAATTGTTTTTGGCGAAATGCCACTGGTTAATATCGATAAACTAGGCATTTCATTGATCAGGTACCTATCAATAGTATTCACATGCTTACCTCAAAAATCAAAATACGAATCTCTCCCACAACGTTTCAAATGGGCAGTCAACCAACTCGACAGTAATTTAATCTACCCTACATATTCTGAGGAAATCCAATTTTGCATGACTTCCAAGCATCTAATCTAATGAATATTCTTGTTTACATTGTAAAATAGCAGGGGCCCCGAGCATCAGTTTTCGGTAGTGCCAACCCCTGGTTCTATTTCCTGCTGCCGGCCTCCTTATCGAAAAAACGCGACACTGTTGATCGAAGCCATTTAGAAAACGACATTTGCTCCACCTATAATTTGGCGACCAAGTTCTCTCTCCTCCCGTCTCCAACGCGCGTTTCTTTCGTCACTAAAAGTCATTCGACGGAGATTTAGGACGTTCTCTTATATATATATATATATATATTTTTTTTTTGTCGAGTGGGCGATCGCGCATTCTGTTCCTCTCACTGTTTACCGCCACCAAGGCTAGCGTGTCGCTCGCGAGCGAGAGGACGTGCTTTTTCCCCTTGACGGTGCCTCGGGGACAAGATGGCGGCCTCCGTGGGGCGTTGAGCGGGCGCCGGTCTGCCGTTTAAGCGGAAATAAATTTTTCCACCTCGATCAAGACGCCCGCGCTCACGACTAGCATTTTCGCGCAGCCGTGTTTCCTGCAACGCTCGCCCCCACCTCCCCCATTCCTTCCGCCAAAAAATTGCCGCACTCGAAATTGATCGATTTTCCTCTTAAACCGATCGCGTTTCCCCACCTTACACCAGATTGTCGCGATAGACGAGGATGTTTATAGATGTGTTCACACTTTCTCTGTCGGGCGCAAACGCCGTCTTAAGGTAGTCATATATTTTATGTAGGTACGACATGATACCGACACACACACACACTGCGACTCGCCTGGGTTAGCTGCGCGAGAGACTGTCGTGTCGGCTGGTGATTGGTCGATAAATCAGCGATCGACGACTATAAGGAGCCAACATGTTAACCTCTTTTTATGACCCGCGCCTACCTCGTATATTTAGAATGTGAAATAGGCCGAACCTCTTTTTTTTATAGCGACTTTAGTAGAAGACATAATCCTAAATGGTTCTCTCTGCAAAGATCGGACAAGATATTTTTTACAGATCAATTGCGAAACATTAATTGGATAAAATATATTAAAAAAATACTTAATTGATAAAATGTTACGTGTGGTCAAGACAAAGGCGATCATTGATTTTGTTTTGTGAAGAAAATAATATAGTGGCCTAGTTTCTTCGATTCATCCACTAGTAGTAGCAGGTGTATTGCGGGCAATTTCAGGGGGAGCTTTTTCGTCTTTGGTAAATGTCATGCACTTCCAACAGACATTAAAGTGCTCCCCCTCCGCATGGATATTGACAGAGATGATCGGAGAAGTTTAAAATTACAGCTTAAAATGTAATTTGTAATAGATCGGTGTAAAATCATTTAACAATGTACACAAATACAGGGTGAACTTGAAAATATGGACCCCTCTTATTATTTTAAATAGGTCGACCAATAATAGTCCGATGATTATGAAACTTGAGCATAATTAAGACAACTGTATCCCCTTTTGAATTCCGAGACTCAAATTTCAATTTTCGAATTTCTCGCTACTAATGTTGCGCCTTGACGGTAGTGCTTGTTGATTGCCGATTATCCCTGTAATACGTCACTTTGTAACGAGATTGCTGAACTCTGCTGCAAAAATGCCGTTCAACTAAGATAAAAATGTGACGAAATACCTTCAGCATAACAACAATTCTGATACCAAATGGCGGCTTCTTAACGAGTTTTCAAACAAAAGAAGGATTTTAGACGAATTTGAAGAATCTTTAGAGAAGGATAAAACCAAACCGAGACTGTCTACATCGTGAAACCTTTGAACGACCACAGTTTACAGATGGAGCATCGGTCCGCTCCTTTTCCGGATCCATTGTTCTGAAATGCGTTACATTTGGCTTCAGAATTTGTTGTTATATCGCATTTTTATCGTAGATAAACGGCATTTTTGCAACAGAGTTGAGCAAACGCGCTACACAGTCGCGAATTGCATAAGTAATCGGCAGTCGACAAGCGCCACCGGCAAGGCGCAACATTAGTAGTGAGAAATTTGAAAATTAAAATTTATGCCTTGGAATTTGAAGAGGATACTGTTATCTTAATTATCCCCAAATTTCATGTTAATCGGACTATTTTTGGACGACTTATTAAAAATAATAAAAGAAACAATTTTCGGTAAACTGTTGCTGGAAACCGTTGTTTGGTTAGACAGTGTAGTCACGGTGTCCCAACGTTGATCGAGTTAATCTCGTGTGACATAGTGGTTAGCATGTCGAACTGCTATTCCCGTGATTACGGGTTCGATTCCCGACCGAGACCTTCGGAATTTTTTGGGATTGGATGTAAAGCCGCGAGACTAGGATTTCAGGTACGTCTTAAATATCCCTACCTATAGGAAGCAAGCTTAAACATGGGAAAATTACCAGGTCACGTCCTGGGTTTTTTATTGGGCGAAAACGCTAGTAGACCTCCTAAACAATTAGCTCAAAAACGTTGTTCGGATACTGCATGGTTATTGGAATAGAGATGCAAAACACATCGTCGGCTCCCAGTTTCGTGAGAACACCCTGTACGCGCGGCGTGTTAACGGCTAATTCGCACCGTGTTGCCACTTATGCAAATTCTTTTTCGCGCCCAGCGCTACTCAGCATGTTCCAACACTCGCGTAGAGGAAATTTCCGGAAAGATGTGCGCGCGAGGCGAGGGGGGTGTGGGTCGAACAGAGATGCAATGGAAAAGGAAATTGGTATGGGTGGGTTAACTGGAGGGGGGAGGAAGGCGGGTGTGGAATGCGGCAGCCGCGGAGTAATAGTGGAGCAGAGGTCCCTTGTCGTGTTCTTAATTTGAGGCTCGTTTCCGCCCGCACATCTCTCCCTCTGGTGAATACACACACCAGTTCGCGCGCGGGGCGCGTCGAGCCTTTCGGTCCGACCCCGCCCCCGCCTCTCTCCGCGTGGCCGCGTGTCACTCACCTCGTTTTGCATTTGATTAGCTCGACGCCCCTCCGCGATCCCCAACGCCGTCGTTGATGGCCCCGACCCGCCACCTTCGCTCGGCCACCGCCAGATGTCGCGCAACTGAGAGAGCGAAACTGTCCATGTGACGTCAGCAACTTGTATCGACAACACGCTAAATTCAGCAATGAAATTATAAGATTATAGATAAAGAAGTGGTCCGAATTTGGTGGACGTGGTCAGTCGCAGTCAAGTCGCTCCTCGTCGAATCTGTGTTCGGTTTTTAAATAAAAATGGATTTCCCGCTAGGTGGCCGTTGACGTGAACGTTTCGCCAACTGGAGGCTGTTGCTCTCCACGTTGGACCAGCTTCTAATGTATAGTTGGAATAAACCACTGATCATTAGATCGTATGTGGGCTGCTCCTGGTATAGCGATGGTCTTTTCCCGCTGCGTTTCCGTGTGGAAGCTTCGTGTGGTTTCGTTTCCGCCGGTTTCCAAAACGCAAATGAAAGAGCGTTAGCGCTAATGACGATGCCGGGGGTGGGATGGGGGGGTGCTTTCCTTGATATTGGGGAAAACTGCGACGTTCCCTCTGTCTGTGTTTCTAATTTCCGCGAGCGGCATGAAAGGGCTAGGCGAAACATAAAAATGGCTGCCTTTTATTAAGTTTCATCGTTCCGAGACGACCATCCCATTTGGAAGCAATTCGAATTTACGTCGTCAGTCCCCATTTACAAGTTAGAACTTTTCACGTTTTGCTGCTCCGTGGACGGCTCATTTTGTTCGGGACTAGCACGTACATTGAATGACCAAAACGAAGCTGTGTGTCGTTGAATCAAAGTGTGACATATGATCCATCTTGTGACACTGATCATGTTTTCCTTTGGATTTTGTAGTCCTAGAGTAACTGAGTTCAATTCTACCATAATTATTTTAACGTGTCAGCGTCTTTCAGGAGGGGCGTGTGTTCCAAGACTTGCAGCGGAAATGCTCGCAGCGGAAGTGCAACACTAAACGCGTTTAAACTCGTCGCGCTCTCCAGCGTTGATGCAGCCAGTTTTAAAGATACAATGTCGATCGTGATATGCGCACAAATGCTAACGTATGATCCATCGCCAACGCCATCTGTCGAGCATTCGCTTAAACTGGTCGCAAATCGAACGCGCTGGATAATTGGCATAAATATACAGAGTGGAGGAGAGGTTTTAAGCAGTTACACGAATTCCCATATATAAAACCACCAAGAAATCGAAAAAAGGCGAATTTTCCTGGCCGAAAATTTTCATTGACACATCTAAAACTTGTGGCTGTGTGGAAAATACGTCTTACCCGGTTTTTTTCTTTGAATTATTTGATTAATGTTGAACTCGCAATATGGTTTGGTCGTGTGCCATCTTGTTAGAAAAATGTGTTCCTTTTGATAATGAGCATTTGGTGTTTCACGGAGATAGGTCTCAGGATGATCTATTGCAGGCAATTTATGCGGCATCTCTCGTGCTCTACCAGCCGCTTTGACACGATTAGAGAGAGAGAGAGTGAGTGTTGTGATGTTACGAATGTTTATTCTTTTCATGTGTCGCGCAGATTCGCAGATTCATCCGATTAACCTTCGCTTAGCTGCCCCCACTGGTGCATCCATTTACACCTATTCCCCTGTCTTGATCGAGCTGTCTGCTCTTGTCAATTTCGATGACATGGATGTATAACCGAAAGCATATCTGACTGACCGATAACAATGTGCCAGAGTTCTGGTAATATTCAAATACAATAATAAGGATAACACTCTAACCTATGCAGTATGATGATCCGTCTCAGTACAAACATTAAAACACAAAAAATAATAGAAAATAAAATGTTCTGAGGTTACCTTTTCGTTACTTATTTATATTGTGCTTTTTTCATTACACTAATTGTCGGTGCAAATAAACAAATGCCAGAAAAGCAGTTTATATTATTGGATAATAAAATTAATATTATTGTAATATCTCTTTTTAATGACATTTTCTTAAGAATTAAAAATATTTAAATTTAGTTTGGTGCTTTTAAATTGTTTGAAATGTATATTTGGAATGTCCTGAATAAGCAACTAAAGTAATGTATTGTATTTCGAGTTTTTTTAAATTCTACTTTTGTTTTCGTAATTAGATTGGAAAACAAGAATAATTTATTTATTAAGGGTGTTTTTTTATTTCAAGTAGACTTACGTTTCGGTGAGAGATGAAATAAAATATTCTTTTGAACAAAAAGTTCTGTTCGAAACGGGGTTCAAACATCTGGATACGGCGTTGGACAAACTGCCATTTTATTGCCGGTTTTGGTCCGTGCGTGCATATGAGCGTGCGATCGTATCCACGAATTTCATTTCCCTTTTATCCGATGTAAAGTTTCGAGAAACCAAACGAGACAGCCGATGTCATTGCGACGTGAATAGCGACCCGAGAGCGGGGCGAACGAGGCAAGAAAAAGAAAATGGCGACCTCCAAAATGCATCGTCGACATTGCTCTCTACTAGCGCCGGTGGGGGCCAAAAAAAAAATATATATAAAATAAAAAATGAATAAAAGTTGCACGCGAGTGTGCCACGGAAGCGTTTCTCTTTTTTTCCCTCCTTCGTTTCCCCAACTCTAGTTTCGCCGTCGCCTGTCCAACAAATCCAAAGGTTTCTCGAAACGCAACTACACACTCATCCGCATCTGGTAGTGTGTGTGTGCGCGCAAATGGAACAGAGAAAAATGCTTACCCGAATCCGACCTCTGTAAAGTTGGACAAAACCATGAACGTACCATTTTCAACTAGACAGGCCAATGAGTATTGCACAATGCACAGCCCCAAACGTGCATTTCCGGGCGCATAAAATATAAAATCATGTTTCAGTAATTTCTTTTGGACGCTCAGCTCATCTTCACCTAAAGATAAGCACCTAAAAAAATAATCTTTCGCATAAATTAGGTTTTGTTGTCAAATATATTTTTTAATACGCCACCATAAGACACTGTGATGACTGGCACTGTTATTTTTAAATAGTACACTAGGCGGCACTGTTGTTTTGTTTCTGTCCAGTGTGTGCGTGATTCACCCTTCCTAAAGTGTGAGTGCGCAAAGCACTGTGTTCGTAGTGATTGCTAACGGTTAAGGGGCAGCGTTCCGTTCAAAATACACTGTATGTAATTGCTAACGGCTAAGGACAGGGATCCTTTTAAAATACACACACTGTATGTGATGAACGACACATCTGAGGATAATTTATTTACGCCCCTCCGAATTAGATTTCAATGATTACAAGTTAAGCGATGAAACTTACAGTGGTGTAATCCGACTTTTTCAATTTTTTTAGTTACGGTCTCATGTCATGCTTTTGTATAGCGCCAGCAGAGGCAGCATATGTTGGACTGGTGAACGGAACCCTATGATAACGAATCTAGTAAAACCTCTTGTGTCACAATTCGAGAAATAAACCCCGACTTACACCACTATATGATTCAACGTATCATAATGTATGTGGAACAATAAAAACGAATTGCGTTTCAGCCTGCGAACATCAGCTTTTAAAAGCACGTTTCAATGTAAAAAAATACAGATATTTCTCGTATCATTATTACATAATCCGATACCGAAATTTCAGCCGACCCTCTCATTTTCTAGGAACTGCCGTGACAATTATGAGGTGGACAAATTAATTAAAAAAATTATTTCCTTTGTTCGAGCAAACGAAACTGTTACTGGGGGAAATCCATTAGGAATTTTTCTTTGGTAATACATTAGAATGTCGCAGTGCAATTGCAATTGCGTGCCAGCATGTGTTGCAACCTATTTTGCTGAAACGATTGTGTCAGTTATTCATAAATTAACTCTCAGAGTGCAGAAATGTTAAGCCCGGGTCGCAAGATTCATGCTTGTATCTGTGTTCAGAGATTTACTTCAGCGTTTCAGTGCAGTAACAGAGTTTCCTGTTTTGTCACTACTGTATGGGCAAGAGCCAGTAAAAAAAGGCATTTATAAAAATGTGGATTTTTTGCTCATCTGCAGACTTGCCAGCATGACATTCATCCATTCTGATGTTTCTTTTTTTTCCCTTCATCTTCTTCCTTCTTTCTCGTCCTTTTCCTCAAGCTCCAACAAGCAGTGTTCAACAAGAAGCTGAAGCGGACTCCCATGATTAAAAATATTACTGTGCTGCAATTTAGGTAATTGAAACTCTGGTATTACCGAGCCAGCGTGTAGTTTTTGAATTTGAGTGCAAAGGGGTGAAAGATCTGGAGGGTCGGTTTTGCTGGGAACTGTCGTCGGGAGGAGTGCGAGGGGGGAAAAAGCTGTGCTGTTTTGGACAGCCGCCAGTAGGGTGAATTGCATATGGATAACTGAGCTCTCTGTAAATCCAGACCCATGTTAAAAACTGTTCGCAGCAGCCACCCCTCTGCTACTCCTCCTTCTCATCCCTCTTCTCCAGGAACCCGACCACACTACGTTTTGTTTGCGTCTCCGCAAATGAGAAGGGGGAGGTGGCGTCTTCGAGTGATGGAGAATCACAATAAAGACACAAGCTTTTTTTTCCTTCTCACAAAACTAATTGTTAGCCTTGGTTAACAGGCTCTGTAATTGTAGCAAATCGCTTTTAGTTTTAGTAATTATATCAAATTGAGGCCCTTTGCATGCGCTCTGTGCTCATCGTTCGGTCGTCAGCGCAATCAGTAAAACATTTTTATTTCAGTCATTTTTTTCCTTTTCTAGTTCGTGTATTGGATCTGTATGTTCTGTGACCTTAATTTCAATGGTGTTTTGTTTTTAAATCGTATCTTAATTTAGAGGTTCGCAGGTTGAGTTTCACTACTTCAGCAAAGAATCCGAAGGGAACCGAGATAATCTGTGGTCCATCATTGGCAACGGGACGTTCGGTGATCTTCACGTCAGCAGCAGCCACATCAGCTTTATCACCGAGAACGGTAGGAGCGCCATCTATTTGAGGTCGGATCCAACCATACTCGTTGCAGGCTTTGGCGGCACATTTGACTTTGTACTCCAAGCTCTCGTGTGTCCGCTTCATTCATGAAACGAACACCTCTATTTAAATGTCTCAATTGTTGCTATGATGCCATTTGTTACATAAAATAATTTACAATTTATTGCATTGCCCGTTCGGAATCGTTTTTCTGATATATGCAGGAATACTTAATCGAACTTGTATGATGAGTGGTTTTCTACTGCGGAAAGATTTCAATTTTAATTAACATTTAAAAGGAGATGATTCTCTCTGATGTTTTAGTGATGAATTAGAATTCTTTCGCTGATCTTGTGAGGTTTCGTAATTATCTGTTTTCAATCTCTTAGCGTTGGACATCCTGGAACTGTCGGTGACTCCTCCTTCCGGTCAGGTGATGGACGGCAAGGAACTGCGCCTCACCTGTAAAACAATGGGTTCGACCTTTGTGCGTTTCGAGTGGTATAAGGATGGTGCGTTCGTGGACCGCAACACCTCCGAGGCCTACGGCATTTACGTGTCGCTCCTGGAGAAAACTCCACAGGACGTCTTCACATCCGTCTTCACCATCGGAAGCGTCCAACTGGCCCACTCTGGTTAGTTCGGATCACTTTTCAAACGTTATTGATATATGCTTCTGATTAATCAAAATTCGAAGCCGAATTATTTAATGTACCACCGACATAATTAATCCCTCTTCCCCTTCTTTTTACTGTAATCAACTGCACTACATGATTTTCTGTATCCCTCTTGGTGCTTAGGCACTATGTGAGGGACACATTTTCACCAGTACCCCGGGATCGAATAATCGAGAGCCAGCGTCGGGAATCGAACCCGGTACCGCCGAGCCACAGTCAGTCGCAAAACGGACTGGGCTACGACGAGTCGTACATTAATTGTCGCCACCCGGAATTCGAAATTCGTGCAGTCTCAATTATAATTATTTCATCGTAGGCCCATCAGCACATCACAAGTGCGCAACTGATTAGCCACTAACAATGCATTTTTATTTGATTTCCGAATTCTTGCTTTTCAGGTGTGTACAGGTGTCGTGTGTGCGATTGGGGAGTCTGTCAGGAGCGCTCTCGATTCGTGTCGGTGATGACCAAGCCTCGCGTGGTGGTCACTCCCAGGTCGCTGACCGTCAATCAGGGTGATCCGGTGTCCATCCTGTGTCTGTTTCACGCCGTGAGCAAGGGCGACTTCGGATACAACTGGGCCAAGAACACGGAGATCGTGTCCGGACCCGAGGTGGTGGAAGAAATCTACCCCAACGGAAGTCGTCTCAAGCTGTTGCGAGCCGAGGCGTCGGCCACCTACACCTGCGTCGTTTCCGGGCCAAGTGGTGCCACCAAGGTCGAGAGCAGGGTCACCGTCATCAATCCAAGTACGTGGGATTAGGTTACAAACAATTTCGTCTTTATCGATTTGGCAAATTTATATATTGACACTGGTTCAAACAGATGGATGTTTACAGTAGTTTGACCATTTATGATTTTTCTGCTAACTCAGTTCGTTTTTTCCCAAGCCAGACGTGATCGACACATGTCCGCCTGAGGATTATCTGGACGTCCACTGGCGGCGCTGCGCTCCCAACACGTGTGCCATGGAGAGCTGCCCCGCGAACTACCAAGGAAACGCTAGACGGCGTTGCGTCAAACTGGACAGCGCCCCCTTCTGGGAGGAACCCGATTTTTCCACGTGTGTGCCCTTTGCACTCTTAGCTTTGGACGATAGCGTAAGTGTGTATTTCGATCATATTAAATTTAAATTCAGCTTTATTTCCCGAGCAATGTGCAAAAGGTAATTTGGCACACCGTGCGCTTCCTCACATAAATGTCTTCCTGTTTCTGTTTCTAGTTCAATAACTTGGTGGTAGGTCTCAATGTCACCACTACTGCGACGTTATTGGAGGAGTCCTACAAGTATCTGAAGAATCGTGGAAATCGAATATACCCTGGCGAAGGTGTCCTGGTCCTAGATCTAATCAGCAAGGTCAGCCAGTTTCAGGAAGATAAGAAGATATTCGAGTCCTCCTTCATCGATGGAAAAGATGTAAGTTGACCGTTCCTTCTTGCGGCTGCTGTCTTTTGCTGTTTCGTTATTTTGAATACGCTTAATTAAAATATTATTGCTGAATTGATAATTTTTGTAATTTGCTAAATATCAGATATTTAATAAATTATACAGACATGGGTTGATATCAGATTGGATTGATTGCAGACATGGGTTGATATCAGATTGGATTGATTGCAGACATGGGTTGATATCAGATTGGATTGATTACAGAATGGGTTCTTCTGTTGTTAAATGAGAACTCACTTCCTCGAGGTTTCTAACAAATGTGATATTTTTACTTTCAGAGATTTTTTGACATTATTTCTTTTTTACTGAGCGTGTCAAAGGCAATCAATTCTGAAGAGGTGGGTGATTTATCAAGCTATGTTCGTAGCGAAGATGAATTGTTGAATTTATTATTTTTATTTTACATTTTCATGTATTTTTATCTTTCTAATGTGTTTTCTTGTTATTGTAATTTAATAGAAAGTCCTTCAACTTATTCGAGAAGTGCAAGCAAGATCGTTATATATTGGTCGCTACATGCCTGTCGGCCATTCAGTTCACGTTGATCGTGAAGCGCTTGGTAAGCACTGATTGAGTTTATGGTGGGAGTGGGTGAACATAAATTTATGTATGTAAAGTTGTAAATAGCGATTAATTTGACTGCGCTATGTTTTTATATTACAATTTTTTCAGCTGTTGATATCGTCCGAAAGCCATTGTCCAATAGACTTGACCTAGTGGTACCTGTGCGACGCATCAAAAAGGGAAATTCCGATTGGTTAACAGACTCCATTGTTGCCAAAGTTGACTTGGACGACACTCAGCATGCCCAACATCGTACGCCTGGTTATTTGCCTTTTTCGTTCACAAAATAATTTTATCCTTTTTCAATTCGCCGAATAATTTATCTATTTTTTTCAATTTTGTGCAGAGAACTCATCAATTGAGGTGGCAGTCATATTCTACCGCAACCTCTCTAGGCTATTGCCCAAACGATCATCCAAACGACTAGAGTAAGTGTCGGAGCACCTTATAAAAGTAAATTCTGCCCGGTCAGATGTAGTAGTGGGATTGTTTGGGTCATAAAACTGGCCGCTACATTCGATCATTTTGAGAGAGTCCTTTGAAAGAAACCTTTCAAAGTTTGAAAAACGCAATGACTCATGTAAAATTTAAATATTGTTCTGTGGCAATGAAAGAGTTTCAATAAGAATCCTTTTAACAGAAGCTTATTCTATTTTCAATAGTTTGCATAATCAGTTTGTGGAATTGGAATACGAAATGAGTTCCCGTGTGGTGACCGTGGCCTACCATCAGGCGGACAAAGCGAGCGGTCATGCTCACGTCCATGTGGCATTCGATCGTTCATCGTGGGAGGTAAGACACAACCAAGCACTATAATCCATCGCATAGAATCGATATAGCTATTGTACATGAATGCAATCATCCCAATATTGCAATTATGGACAACATATTCTCGACTTCTGGTTGAAAAGCGCCCACTCTGTAACTCACTTGCAGTAAAATCGTTGTCTTAAATATGTGCAGATCAATCGAAAAGGGTGGAATGTGTCGTGCGGTTTGGCTAACTTTTCGCTGGGGTAAGTTAATTAAATTTGCACGCTATTACTGAGTACAATGTGTATACAACGTGCCTTCGAAGCGTACTGATCAGATCGAATGAATTTTTTAGAAGGTTGGAATGGTCATTGGATAATTGCCACTTGGTCAGCTCTGAAAACGCCACCCAATGCCTCTGTTCACGTTTCGGGACGTATGTGGTCCTTCTGACCACGGTTCTATCCCTGGTAAGAATTTACGAATCGAGTTCAATAGTGCATCTGTAAGGTACTATCAATACTATCTCAGAAATAAGAGAAAGCACTTGTTTTGTTCTTATTCTTATACTAATTTGAAACATGTTGGTGACAGTCAACTTAATAACGATGTTTATCCTGAAAATATTATTTTAAATATTTTTCGATACGCAACTTATTTTGTAATCAGACAAACGTATTTATTATAAAGTCTCTTGATTTGTTCAAAATAGGCCGACGATGATATCCAAGCCCGTCTCGATTCCATTGTGGCAATCGGATGCTTTGTGGGTGCCGTCCTCATACTTTTAGCTCTTGTCAGTTTAGCTGTTTGCTGGAGGTTGGTAGATCTCCGCATATTTTCAAAATAAATGTACATTATTTTTTGCAGCAATTTAAATTAAAAAATATAGATGCTCTCATACTTTTGCAACATTATTCTCTATTATGACGTTATGTTGATCTCCCTCGCTAACATCAGTTTTCTTTAACGTTTAGGAATGGATTTCATGGTTTTGTGGTGCTGAAGATGCAGGTTTGCATCGGACTTTTAGGAGTGATTTCGACTTTCCTCACAACTACACATGTCACACTGCCGCAGGTAAATATTAAATCAGACACATTTCTTGTTACTGTTTCACACCAATTTCAATGTTCACATAGCGACAACATTTATTTTGCACTTTGTATCATTTATGTGTAATAATTTTGTCTATGTCCTAGTACACTTATCCATACGTCCTGGCTATTCTGGAGTTTTTTCTCCTGGAGCCATTGTCCATGCACGTGTGCCTCGAACTGCTTCTCTACTTGGAGCTAGTGAACGTGCACCATGTGCATAATGCCTTCGTCAAAATTTCTATTCTGGGTTGGGGTAAGTTGCTACGTAATCTAGTCACACTAAAATGTTATGACGCTCTCAATGAATATATGTGTTACAGTAAAATGCATCTTGTATCTTCAACAAATGACTATTGAATCGATCACATTTATTTTTAATTTATTTTATTTTAATTAGGAATTCCCGCACTGGTGACTGGTGCTACATTGGTTGTCAAGACTCAAGAAGGATTCCACTATGACAGGTGACTATAATTTTTGGAGCCTCGCATTCTCAATTCATTTTCAATGCAATTGCGAAACAGTTTATGAATGAAATAATCAAGTAGTCTAAGAATGTTAATGTTGTGACGAATTTATTTTACCTTTTAGATGGTGGATGCATATTGGCGATACCTTTTTCATGGGCTTCACGATATCGTCAGTTATACTGTTTGGGGTGAGTTCGAAATAAAGTAGACTAATATCAACAAAATATCAATTGCGATAGGTAGTCCTGCCCAGAAATGCTTTGTTTAAACAAATAAGAAAAATATGTAGGTCAGGAAGGACTTCAATCTACCGGTAATCTGCACAAACGATTGCGATCCTCAATTTTCGAGTTACACAGTTCTCCCATTGTAAATGCAATGCTGCCCCGTGTAGGGCAATCACACAACACTCGGTTGCTTTCCAATTTGCCATTTCCGGGGATCAGTGTGTTTGCTAGGGAAGCAGAACTTTCATGTCGATTACATTGCCGTCTCGGGACACCAGCGTGTTTGGCTAGAGAAGCAGGACTTTCATGTCAGTTACATTGCTGCCTCGTGTGTTAAGACAATCACACAACACTGTTACTTTACATTTGCCGTCGTGTCAATTTCATTGCTGCCCCATGCAATGCAATCACACAACACTCTGTTGCTTTACAATTTGCCATTTCCGGGGATCAGTGTGTTTGCTAGGGAAGCAGAACTTTCATGTCGATTACATTGCCGTCTCGGGACACCAGCGTGTTTGGCTAGAGAAGCAGGACTTTCATGTCAGTTACATTGCTGCCTCGTGTGTTAAGACAATCACACAACACTGTTACTTTACATTTGCCATCGTGTCAATTTCATTGCTGCCCCATGCAAAGCAATCACACAACACTCTGTTGCTTTACAATTTGCCATTTCGGGGGATCAGTGTGTTTGCTAGGGAAGCAGAACTTTCATGTCAATTACATTGCCGTCTCGGGACACCAGCGTGTTTTGCTAGAAGAAGCAACAAGTTAAAAAATCGAAACCAAAACATATTCAATCGTTTTGGTGCCGCACCATCACATTATTTTACGAATCCGAATCACACTATTTTCCAGGAATTTATATAAAAACAACCCTGCGGCATATAAACATATTTATTCGGTTCACAAATTAATGCTCATACAACCTGATTCGGTGGGTTATGAATCATAAAAAAATTGTGATTTTTTATATTCCAGTTGTACATTTTGCTGTACTTGGTTGTTAATTTGGAATTGAGGCATAAAATTCTGATGGGCAGTCCACATAAGGTAGCAGCATCCAAAAGGTAAGACCTGTCAAATTATTAATGGGTTTTAAGAGAATTAATATTTAAATTTGGAAATTGTTGTTGGCCGGAAAAGATTCCAATCATTTGGGTTTCATTTTTTAGACAAAAACTTTGTAGGACCCGCGTCTTTTTGTCTATTTTGTTTCAATTTAATTTTCTTTTTCCAGAATGGGTCTGCTTCGTCGATCGCTGATGTTGCAGATTGCTTCAGTGGCCTTGGCCGTGTCCAGCATACTGTACAGCAATTCGCCGGTATCTCTGCACCGCTACGTGTTTGCGGTCATCTGTGGAATGACGGTAAGCGATATATTGTTGTTATTTGCGACTATAAAAGTTGGATAACAGTTGGAGATTTATATATCCGCCAATGTAAACGCCAATGGAGATGTATGTTGTCGTCGCCATTATTTGCAACCTTAAGTGTCAGCGAGTATGGATGGATTTTTGCGCTAAATGTAACCCAATAAATTTGGCCAGGCATAAGGGTTGCTGCATTAAGGCAACTATTCAATTCCAAAATGGCGTTCTGTTATCGTTTTCATGGCGTTACTCAGCGCCATTTCAGAACACCGAAATTTATTGGACGCCATAATGCAGTGCCCCCTTTGGTCATTCAATTTTAAAACAGTGTGTTAGCAACTGGCCTAAAATGTCAGGAGAATCAATCAACATTTCGCAAAGCTACCGAATGGTAAAATCTATTTTGGTTCCCGTTTTATTGGGTCACATACTCTTAATTACCAATTGACAATTAAAATTTGATTATTAAATTTGCACAAATTAAGTAAAGATGTTAATTTTTTTAATTTACTTAAATTTTATTTTTCCAAAAGTAAGTTCGAAAGACATTTAATTAATACTCGTAAATGTGGAAGGAATAGTGCTGTGAATGATTAGTCATGAAAAAGAACATGTATCGGTAATCGAAACGGTTACACCACATTTGCAAGCCCATTTTATTGTTGGCACTCAAAAGCCAAGGAAAAATGCCAATTTAAAATCTTGCTATGGATTGCTTTGTTGCATTGCTGAAAAGTTGTGTACGAAATCCAGGAAGGGTCTCCCTATTCACCTGATACATCGTTTGTTAAAAAATTTTGTAAAAACTTTTGTTTGGATTGAAATTGATCATCGTGATCTCAATGTAATGGTTTAACGAATTTGAGGTTAACGAAGTACATAGAAACTTTGGTGGCACGAAGTCTCCGGAAAACTCATTCCGTGCTATTTTGAGTATTGATTGATGTGCGCACGCAGATTGGATAATCTAATTTGCATCTAAATTATAATCTTTAACCAAGCTCACTTGATTTCGGCAACTTTACCATAGCAAGATGCCAAACTAGTTCTTCGTGATCATAAACTTGTTTTTTCGCGGCGAGATTTTCCATTTAATACTCGCGTTTAAATATTCATAGTTGTCATTTCGAATAACCGATATCGAAGTTGATTCTGCTTCGCTTATAAGCCAACAAAAAGACTCTCGCGGATAACCTCTGAGCACGGTGGGGGCGAAAATACTGGCTAAAGACTATAGATATATCTCCGATACATGACTACTGATATTGTTCGTGGCATCTCCGTGGCATTCCCCCGCTGCACCTTGTTTACGTTCGGCTATTAATATTTTAGAGTGTTGCCAAAGATTAGCTCCTCGCTCTCTCACGTATCCACCGAGCTGATGATGTACGACGCATATCTAAAAGCCATTGTGCACACACACAAGACACACGAGTAGGGTTTATTCTGTGTTGTCGATGATTCGATACGGAATACGACGAAGGAATTGTAGATTAACGCGAGCGCTCTTTTTTCTCGGAATTAGGTTTCTCCGTTTACTCTTGTTGAGGGGGCCCGCTCACTCGGCGACGGATCCCATTCGCGCATGTCGTCTCCGTTGTTGGTGTGTTGTCGTCGGTTGTAGCGCGAGACGTGATTAATTACCTTTTTCTAATTAAGGTGAATAGACCATCCATTAGTTGGAACAAGGAACCGAAAGTCTCTCTCTCTGCTGAGGCGCTACTGCTATTACGCTTAATCGGAGGATGGGGTGGGGTGGCTGGGGTGAGGGATAAAGGGGACACTAATGATTAGCCGGAATCCATTTTCACCGCGTGATTGAAAGGGCGGTGGTAAAGAATTGTGGTACTGTGCCTGGACAATATCTGTCTTAAAAGGACTATAGGCGTCTGAAAAATTATGCCGAATTTCTTTTGTTTTTGGTCTTCTTGTTCCCGGGAGCCACCGTACATGGTGGCTTCTCATTCTGGCCTAGTCTCCGGGCGGGATCGCAACGAAACTAGCGAGCGATAGATTAAATTTGCATTATCGTGATGGACGTAAACGTACACAACGACGTCAATGCTTAAGGAATATGATTTCTGCACTCTAGATTTTTATCCCGCTTCGGTGGATAACTGGTCACGCTCCTGGTGGGATAATTGAAATTTTAATCCGCAAATACAATTCGAACCAGAATTGAAAACCCGAGATTCGTGTGCCGCGTATCCAAAAATTCAAGTAACCACAAATTAAAGAATTTTAATATAGTACATATTAACTAACAAGTGGAGCTCATATCGATATTTTTTAATGGTCATATCCTTATTGCATTGACCAAGCATGCTTGGGCAATGCAGCTGTTTATCTTTTCTTCAGAAAAGCGTGTTCTTAATATATGTTGTGAGCCTTACCTCATAAAATTCCTACATAACTAGGACGATAGTTGCCTATCTCCATAAAGTGTTTTATGTCTCGATTGATGTTTTGATAAACTGTACAATGCACTATACATATTGAATCATGATTCCAATTGTGAGACGCGACGTGAGGATTTACAATTGATTGGTGTTATTTATTCTCAGGGGTTCCTGGTATTCGTTCTGTACACCGTTAAAAGCGAAAGCGTAAGTTCGACATTATTTATTTCTCTACGTTTCCAGAAATTATTGATCCTAGGTCAATTATTTCCCAATCGATAAGTAAAGTCGAACAGTAGCTAATCATAACAATAACTGTTAAACGTATATTGCGTCACTTTCGTTTCTACGCGAACAGATTTTGTTCATCATATTTATTGTCACGATAGAATAGCACATTACATCTTAATATATGTGTATTTTATTTTAGTTATTTTTTCTGCATAACAAATTCTTAATTTTTGAAGCGGTTTTAATAGTTTGGGTCTACAAAATTTTAATTTTGAAATTACAACACGCACTTGCATTTTCACCGATTTGATATTTGCCCAAGTTTTGTCTAAACAATAAATAAAAATAAATCACTGGATGGACTCGTCAATCATCACTTTTGAAATATATATATATATTTGTGAATGTCTATTTCAGCCTGGATGTTTATGTGCCAGACGGAAGGGCGGAGGTCATAAATCACCAGTAAGTTTATGCACTTCTCCTTAGTGATGTGACGTCCTAAACGTTTTTGTACACTGTATGTAGTGCATGCATTTCAAACTGCAATCTGGTTTCAATAATTTAAAAAATCCTCATACGTTTTGTCTTTCACTGCACATTGCACTTTAACACTTATCTATTATCGATAACCTTGGTCCTTGGTTATTGATAACTGGTTGAGATGAATGAGAACATTGTTAACGGGATGTTTAAATCGAACACCTTGTACGAAGTACACATTCGTCGGATTTTTATGCTGAGATTCCGGTTATCATTTGGTCTTTCGTTGGTGAACTGATGAGCATTTCCTCTTCTTTCCAGGGAGTTTCTAGCCAGAGTAATGCAAGTTCATGTGAGTGAGTGGGGCTTTACTTGTCTCGTCTTTTTCTTCTATTTTTCTCTCTTTTGTCTCGTTGTGTGCATGCACTCACTCGGCAGCCGCACCCGGTTCAAATCCGGATAACTTATCTCGGTTTAGAAGGAACTCTTCTAAAATATATATATATATTTCTTACTGAATCAAAAATTTGTACTTTGTAAGTGAAGTACTTTTTTCACAACTTTTTTTCTATATTCTCGCACTTTTGGCACATTTCTCAATTTCAAGCACCACCTGTACTATTCTCTTTGTATCCGAATTTTCCAGTTTGTAGGGCAATGCCGGTTTCACTAGCTTCGATAGCTGCGAATGCGCAGCCTGCATTGCCTTAAGGATTGGTTTTTGTTAGCTATGAAAACAAGTAGTAGAAGTGGAGATCTGTACGACCTAGACATGTACGAGAAGCTTTACGATTCATTAACATTTCAGAATGATTCCTCCTTTCATGACCATTGGAAAGTTACTATTTTATTTTAGTCAACTAATCGAATACAACATAAATTTTGAAATAGCTATTTTTAAAAGAAAATTGGTAGTTGAGTGGTAGTTGTTAATTTATCTTTAGGAACACACTCATGTTTCTCAATTTTCATTTCCAAACTCAAATTTTGTTTCCAAATCCCAAAGGCGAAATCAGAATAGGACCAATTCAAGCAATTTGCTTCGTACAACGGGTTCTCGTTCGGCTGCTGCCTCCACTCATTCCTGATCATGTATCTTGTGTTCCCCGTGCACAGCTTTGCTGAAATTGGACGGATCTATTGGGAATTCGACGTCGACCTCGACCACCATCAACGGACGCCACCAAAGAGATGCTGGCGAGAAAGACAACAACAGCGGCAACACCAACACCACCAACACCAACACCATCAAGAGATGTCATCCACATTCCAAACAGCAACTGCAGCAGCAATCGGTGACAGCCTTGCACGGACAGCACTGCATCCTGCGTGGCGAATCCCGAGAGATGGACGACCTGTTGTACCACGAGATGGTGGCGGCGGCTGCGGCTTCGGCGGCGGCTACCAGCAACCCGAATAGCCGGAACTTCCGAGGAGGAGGAGGAAGTGGTGGCGGCGTTGGCGGAAGCGGTTGCGCCGACGACGAGGAAGACGAGGAGGAAGGAGACGCCACTCGCGATACGTTCGTAGTGGAGTCTCTATCGGGTGATCCCCTGCTCATGGACATCGATTCCAAGGGGATCCACCACCACCATCACCATCACAACGATCATGTGCTGCCCAATGTGGTGCTCCGACGTTCCCCTGTCCCTCTGGTGGCCGCCACGCCCAGTAGATACGTTACCTCTCCGCCCTCCTCAGACAGGTGCGCCCCCGTCACCGACATGGACCTGGTGGCTTACGAGGGGTCCCCCAAAAAGTACCCATGTGCCGTTAAGGAGCCGCTGTACGGCGGCGTTGGTGGTGGTCAGCAGTTGATGGACGAGTTGCTGGAGAGCGGTCCACCCGGCGTGGCCAAGTGTTTCCTGCACTATTCGCCCGACCCCTCTCCGGCCTCCTCCTCCACCGCCTCCATGGACGGATCGTCGACCGGGTGTCGCTTCCCGCCTGCCGGCTCCTGCACCCGCTTCCATCATCCGGCGCAGTTTCGGTCGCAGGGCGATTCTGGATTTTCTGAGGCTTCCACTGCCGAGTTTCGCCGGACGCCGGTCAGTGGTCCGGACCTGCTGCTGTTGCAGCCGACCACGGTGGTCACCACGACGGCGACGACGCTCGGACCCGACGGGACCGGGCTACGGGTGCCTTCTCGCGAGCGGATATGTGGTGGCGATCCGCATCTGCTCATGGTGGCCGGATCGACGACTAACGCGCCCCTCTACTGCGACCATCATCACCAGCACCATTCGGGATGTGCGATGGACAGGCGAGACACCATCGTGTAGGTAACATTGACATGGTCATTGGGGTGCCTATTTTCGATTGTAACTTCCGTAATGGAGTTGACCTATTCGGAAACTATATTGAGTCATCTCGCATAACGTGCATGTTTGAACTGCCGTCATGTGTTGGAATCGAAAATAGACACCCAACTCTTGTCTCGATCGCCGGTCTCCGATTTTTTGTGATACAACACTCCCTCGTTCCCTATTCGTCGATTCGCCCGGTGACGCCATCACTTCTTGTGAATCGTGAATGTGAATCGATCGAATGTCGCCATTGGAGAATTATTATACGAAGTGTGTACTCGTATGTGCAGTGTGTGTGTATGTATATATATAGTGGGGAATCGCAGGGCGCTAACGGGCGTGCGTCAGGACTAGCGCGCCCTCTGGTGTCGGTGCCTCACTCCAATTCTGCTCAACTACTTAAGTGTCGTCTCATCCAATTCACTTAATTTTTATGGGACCGCAAATCGAATTCTAAGTTTCGGTGATTTATGAGCTGATTTTGGCGACTCGCATGATAATCAGTTTTTTTTCCTAAATATTATTACGCTCTTCATTTACAGCTTACTTCAGTAAAATTTAGAAAAATATACAAAAAGTATAATTCTACTCTAGAAAATTTCTGGCAACGCCTTTAAATATTTGATGTTTCTGAAAGAACAGGGTTTCCCGAAAGTTAACCCCATTCGGGGAACATGATTCCTATGTATGGAGACCCTGTATAAATAAAAGTGATTGTGGCTGAGCATCAATTGGGATTGATTCAAGACAGTCTGGGAAAAGAGGACAGTCTTTTACAAAAATTCTCTATTTGCTATTTTAATTTATAGTATTTTCTTAAACTTCTTTCAAATTAATTTGTTTTCAGGTCCTAACAAACTGATCTGAAAATGTTTCTGACATAATTTTAGCATGTTGGAGAGTTCGATTTGCGGTGTTGTCGTTCTTTGTGTGCCTCTGCGCTTGTTTCTTTTGCTGTTGAAGACGCCCGTCGCTCTCTCGCCATTTAAGTTGTCCCGTTTGATTTACTGCGCACGCGCCGTACGCGTTCTGACGTCATTCGCACGTCTTCCGACCGGTGCGGTGAGATGGCTTCCGTCAATGACGGATAGCCGTGTGCGGGGTCCTAAGTGTTCTTATTTCGAATATTATGTGGTATTAGAGTCATCAATGTGTTCTTCCGACTTGTTTGATGTTGCCGCTTCCGCTGTCGCTATTTTCAGTGCCGATGTTAGCTGCTAACGGCCTTTTTTCAGTTATTCTGGTGTCATTTTTTACTGTATTTATGAAGTTTGAGGATGCCTAGATTTTGTGACATTGTTACAATTCATCAATCGCTCGATCTAATAACCCTCCCCCTCCCCTCAGACTTAACTATTCCAGATTTTGTATACGAATTTTGTTCAATTAAGCAATAGTTAATCAATTTAATTACGTCTTACAAATAAACACACTGCAGGTGTTAATTTTGCCATGTTACGCTCAAACGTTGAGATTAATATTTTTCTTAAAATACTCGTTTCGTTTCGTTTTCGTTTCGTTTTGTCGTTTTCGTCGTTTCGTTTTGTGGACAGCACATGGAAAATGTATTAGAGTTTTAAGCACAGGCTAGATGATTTAAACCTAATTGTGTCTGGTTAATGTAAATTACTTTTTTAAAGTATCATTATTTTTAATGCCTAGTTTATTAATAACGTTGCTCGTCGCGCGAACCGAGTTTTCTATTTTTATTTCCGGATAAAAATGTGTTCAACGTGATCCTCTCCTAATTAACGTTGAAGCTGATTAATGCTTGCAGTGTGAACAATTAACGAGTATTATTTTGTGTAAAAAAAGGGGTTGTTCGTTACTCTCTCACTGCCGGCATATATTTATATAGCATTAAGAATTCAACGCATACTCGATCGCAGTTTCTGGGAATCACCAAAATTAATGCTCTTATTTATGAAGCGGAAAAGATTATACGTTGGCGTACACTTCCGGCGGTTGCCCACCCTCCGCCACCACCACCACCACCACCGCACTCCTCCCCGTACAGTTTATCGTTATGCTTAAATCTTAATCCCCATCATCCGTCTTATCTTATTCTTAATTATGCCCACGCCTCGTTCTTGAGGGACACCCCCCACGCTTCACTTCCTACAGCAAACCCCACTCTCATTTGGAGAGTTGGGGGGAATATGAAAGTTGATACACTATCCAACAAAATGGCCAGTAATACATTTATTTAACCGCATTTACTTATCTTATTTACCGTATATCATAAGAATAGTCCAGTGTCAAGACATTGGCGTACAGTACCGTTAACTACAGTTATTATATATTCGTTCCCTTAATTTTTTATGTTTATTTGTAAGAACTTTTTTTTTTGTATTGATTTGAAATTTTGTTCACTGTATTGGAAAATGTGGCATGGACTCGCGCGATTCGTGAAAATGTTTTTCAAATATGCTCATTTTACACAATTTAATACATGTAAGTTTAGCATCAATACCAATGCGTATCAAGTTATTTAAACCGTTCGCAAAGTTCCTAATTAATCCCCCTTAAAAAATATAGCCTTTGTCAAAAGGAGAGTATAGGCGAATTGCACCAGGGTAAGTTAGTTCTATTCAGACGCAACAAAATGAAACGAATTTGGGAATACACATTGATTAAGATTATGGGGTCACCTTTTCGTCAAGACAAGGTCACGCCCTCTGTCTGATCAGGCGTCATCTAGTTTCCACTTCCACTCTCCTGTTGACTTCGGCTTCGGAAGTATTAATACTTAATACTGTGGAAGGACTACGACCGTTGACCATGTCTGCTCGGCCACGGCTATTCACTCGTTTCTTTGCTCCCCCTTGTGCTCCTTAGAAAACCAATTAGCGGTCGGAAAGAGACTCGGTGTTGTCGCCGCGCAGCGCTGATGATTACTTGGCGTTTAATTTGCATGTTTGAATTATTCATACTTTTACCAAAGAATCTGTGCTGGTGTGCATACGCGTGGTTTGGCCCGGGCGTGTCTCTTCCCCCCCTATGAATAAGGGCACTAATTTACTGGCAGCAAGCACCCCGTGAAATTATTGAGACGCGAATGTGTCAACGCGACGGCAATCATCAGTCTGGTGAAAACGCCCCCTACTCCACCACCTCCACCTCCACCTAGTCCCACCCACCATCCTTCCTAAAGTCACATCCTCCTGAGACCTCGCCCGGATTTTGTGAACTGAACCAAGCACGCAACTCTTAATGTGTGCTTTCAGTGAGAAGTTAAATTAGTGAAGGCGCCAAATCAATGTGAGTTCCCCCACCAATAAAAAAGAAAGGTTAACGATCCTCTTAAGTTGTAATTCGAAAGAATAGTTATATTTTCCATTGACGTATTACGTTTTAAGATTTACAATTTACAATTTACAATTTGTACCCACAAGCAGCCCCCAAGAGATGGGCCTATGGCGGGGGTCGAACGACCAGTTGTAT
>JAQGBY010001354.1:0-30143 GCA_034698785.1 Mycogona germanica
GTAAGGCACCTGAGCATTCCAATTTAACGACTATCCGGCTGACTTGACATTGTAACTGACTGTAACTGACATTGTAACTGACATTGTAATATTCGCCTGGTTTTACTAAAACATTTGTGCCGGCCTGACATTTTTTCCGGCTATTTTGCTATTTTGAAATCAAGGGATGCCGTGGAATCGCAAACCCAACTTTATCTACAAAATAATAATTAAAACAATTAACTACAAAAACTAACATGATCGCAATTTTACGTCGCCCCGATTTGAAGTCACAGACAAAAGACTAGCACACCGGTAAATAACCCGAAGCAGTGTTTGGCATGAACTCGACTTAACGAGAATTGAGATATCCAATATCCGAGTGTCTCGTCGTGTAAACGTCGTGTTGCCAATTGATTTCCACTCCAAGTCATCCTATATTAGGATCATTATTTGATTAACGGCATCAGAGTTTTCTTCGTGAGACAATAGCAATTAGGAAATTATGGTAAATCGCGCGGATTAACAACCCACTCTGGAATAATGCAAAAACAATGCCCGAGTATTGACGATGGAAATGCAATATTAACAGTTATGAAAAAAGTCAATGGGTGAAACAATTTAAAACTATATTCCAGCACCAATTGCCAGCGCTAACACACGATTAAAATAAAATTTTAACGCGAATTAATCGGCCTAAAGCCTTCATTGCGATTACAAGTGCAAATTAAAAGGATATATGGAAAAGGATTCGACTTATGATCTCTTTTTTGCGTTGTTCAGGAATTACAGTATTACGTGGACAAATGTTTTTTAATTCTTAACTTTTAACTCTTAGGTTGTTCTATTGTCTCTATTGTTTTGGCTGCTGCATTTCAAATAAACAGTGTTTGGAAATAAATATAATCATTTCTAAAAATCGATACCTATTTTTCTTTCTTAATTTCTTAATTCTTCAGGAGAACGAATTTGATTTCAAGAAGTCAGTTTCGACTTACATTTTATGGCAGATGTAGAATATTCCATTTCCATATATGTTCTAATGTGCGTACATTTGCATGTGACTTGTCATGCACTTCGTTCAATCTCATGTTAACGCGTACTGCGTGTTAACTTGTATAAATGAAATGTCATACATGCCTAGTACGAGTATGGGTTTTATAGGCTATACGTGTTCTATAGATCTTACCCCACACTGAAATTACCACCTAATTGGGTCCTAGGCGGCTAACACTGTATAGCTAACGCCGGAGGTAAGAATTCATCCGAGCCTTCATTGTTAGAAATCTAAATCTGAATGAATGTGCCCGCGTTCATATTAAACGAACGCCGTCTCATTCCAATGCAGAGATTGAACCAGAGAATCCGTAAGAATCGAGGTAAGGATTTACGTAACCTCAATTTTAATGGCTTGAAAATAATTAGCTTTTTAGTGGTTAAGCTCTGTTCTTTTCAAATATAGATTGCGCGTCTTTCGTTCGCGCATTCTATGCTTGATCTTTGCTGCTGCACGCCGCCAAGCGGTTGGCATGTCAATTAAAATAGCCTGACGGTGCGATTAACCCGGTTTAACGATTCCTTCACGAATTACGAGTATTTTATTGATGATTGTCAGAGAGGCAATGCAATTAGAAATTCGTTTTTAATCAAGTGATATCAGAACATGGACAAATTCGCTGTACCAAAATCGTGTTTCATTACGCCGCAAACAGTCAGATAATAAATGTTAAAACGTACTTTCCATTTTACTGTATAATGTTTATCGTTCGATTTATTTATAGTTAACAATTTATTGTATTGAATAGTCCCATACCACTAAAGCAACTGCTGTACGAGTTCATCACGAATTAAAGCAGAATTTTGTGTGGCAACTTGTTGTCAATAATTCCAACAATGAAATTATAGATTTGAGTGTAAATTATTCTGAACGCATGTTTAGAAATTCATTGAATCCAAATTATCATAAATGCAAGTATAGAAATTCATTGAATGCAAATTTGTTTTATGGAAAACTTTCAACTTGGTGCTGATTCAAATTAAAATAAATGTTCAGTGATATTTCCAGTTATTTTGTGCGCAATTTCACGACAACTGTTGCAATCTAAATCGATTGCTTTCTCTAAATTTCACATAAAATGTTTTATGAATTAGTTCCCGTTTTATTGGCAGCAATGAAACAAAATAGCAAAAATTCATATTAGGGGGTGCCCATGATGAAGTCAAATTGAAGCTATACTGTACATCCTCTCCTAGAAGAGACGATCGACTAATCCAAATCATGCCAATGAACCAACTTATACGATCATACGGGGAAACCCTGATACCCACAATTAGGGCGTGTTAGGATATTCATGCAGACTGTCATTTTGGTGTTCATTTAAAAAGTGATTGCGCTGCACAAAGCAGCGCCCTTTGTAGCATTAGATTCGAATAGCACACGGCCATTAACCGGATTTAATCGAAAACAATAAAATCAGATGTAATATCTTCGCATGGCGGACTCACTATAGTGAATAAAGTATTAATGCCATCTATACAGAGTAGATGTCGCTGTTTCTTTTTGCCCTGGGACATTTGGTTTCAATTGTCGGCTTTGGGACAATTTCACCTGTACTCAACGATTAGTTTCCCTCATTATTCACCGAAAAGCACCGCAAGCTTTGATGCAAGTAGTTTCATTTGGTCAATCAGATTCAGTAAAAGGATTCTTTAGAAAAAAAATATATACATTAACTCCCGAGAAATATTTTGTCCCACATATTCCGTGTACGAAAACAAAGATTTTGGTATACATATAGCAATCGTAATTGCCATCGGAATCACTTTTGCCTGAGTACCGTGACATATGCGAGCAACGAATTTACATTTATGTTCACTTTGACACGCAGCACCGGGCTTAGTACATATTCAGTGATGATGGGGTGCGAAGTGAAATTGGGGTGTGGAAAACGAATTTGTATTCGCTCTGCTACGGTATAGTTCACGCTCCTATTTGAATTCGTTTCGCTCTCGGGTGTATCAGCGACTAAATGCATTCACGTTGCTTATATTTTATTTTTTTATTTTTAATTCACTGAAGTGACTGGTCACAACAGGAAGATTCTGTACCCCTCTCAGTGCTTAGGCACTATGTGCGAGGCACATTTTCACCAGTAGCCCGGGATTGAATAATCGAGAGCCCGCGCCGGGAATCGACCCCGGAACCGCCGGTACTGTGGTTCCACAGTCCGTCGCTTGACCAACTGCGCTACGAGTCGCACTTTTTGACAATTTGACACACGTATTTCTATATTACTTCGAAATTTGAATCCACTCTTATTTTTATCGATAGCACCGTACAACTCAAGCGCGCTGAAATCAAGCGCGCTTAGTCAATCTGAATGGGGTTATTTTGCTTTGTTTGCCATAGGCGTGCTGCGGAAAGCGCAAATTGTACGCATTTGTTGCACGGGTGGTTGGAATTATGTTCCGCTTTTTGCCACGATAAAATTGAAATACACGCCAAATTAGTCACCATCGTTTGAGGCTAGTGCCATGATTGTTGGGTTGCGTGGCTCGGGGTCTTTCGTCCCTGCTTTCGTGTGGTGTATCATCAGCAACGCCCATGCAATATATTACACTAAGCCCTGATAGATATGGTGAACTCCGGCTTCAGAGGACAAGCGTTAAAGGTAGTGAGCGCGAGGGGGGCATTTCGTTTTACAATGTTTTCAGGCGGATTAGACTGTGTGAAAAATCAAATATCAGTCAGCTTGGTGTTTATGGAAATTACATTTTACAAGCTGAATCACTTTCTTGAGTTCTTCAGTACGCATATCCGTCTGAGAGCAGACAGAATGTCAATAGCTCACTTTTCTATATTTAACGTAAATGCGTCCTGAACTAGGAAAAACACAAAATCTCAATTGCACATACAGTTTGCATGTGCATGCATGCATAGTATCTATACGATAATTTTTTCAGTTTGTTTTTGAAGTTATTGTCACATAGAAAACTCACGCACGGTATAACGCAGTTATTTTACAAATTTCAGAAAACAGAAAACAACAGTACTACAAATTTTAAGATTACTATCCCGATTATAGGTCTTGATTTTGTATCTTTCTTGATATAATTATGTAAGAGTCGAAATTTCAGGAGCGCTTTCATGTGGTATCATTGCTGCCAGTGATAATGTTGTTACCAGATCCCAATTTTACAATTATTTCTTCATCTAATTGCTCCAGACATTTCATTAAACTTTGCTTTGTCACACTAAAAATACTATTCCATTGCCATTTTCAATTTCACTAAACAGGAGGACAAACTCAAAAATATGTTTGAAATCATCGTCTTCGACATCGTCTGCGTACTATGAAGAAACAATTTTTTCAATTAAAATCACACTTCCTCGTTTCATGATTCTAGACAAATTCGGGTAATTTATCAAGTAACTGCCGATTTTTTCTACCTCAATGTTGTGATAAAATTGGTTGTAGAGTGAGTGTAGTTGCATAATGTGCTCGAACCCTAAATATATGGGGTATACTTCGTGTGAATGTAGCTAGAATCCATGATGCACAACTTGGCAGTGGCACAGGAAGGACGTCACGATGAATTATTCACCATTTTCTCATTTGGCCCACATTGGTATTCAAAGATCGGCTCCTGATTAATTAAATCGAGTTTGTCTTTCTATAAATATACATGCGCGGATTTTGAACATGGCTTCTGTGCTGACTTCGATATAGCACTATTTTTACTCCCAAGTGCTGTTTCGGAATTCGAAGGTAACGATGCTGACGTTATGCCTCATATACATCATTTTTCGCTTTGAATTTGCCATTATTGATGAATTTTCATTAAAAGTTCTGTACGTCGATACATTATAATATTAATGCAGCATCCTGTTTGAAACTGCATGCGTTTTTGCGAAAATTTTCTAAATGACATTATATATTCGGTATGTCGGGCAGAAAATGCCAATCAAAACTGAAAACTATCTGATATATCACTTTACAAATTAGAACAAATAAATAATATATAGTGTTATCCGCACTATGATGCCCAGGATCTAAGTCTCTCTAAGACCAGGAAAGTTAAGTTGTTTGTTCACCGGCACTCCCCCGATGCTTCGATGAGAATTAATAAAAAAAAAACCATAACTGCAAAAATGTAATTACGTGACCGTTTTGCATAGATAGTGATGACCAGATGTTCTATTTTTGCAATCAGGCTACATCAGTTATTATCCATGATCGAGGTACATTGCTCATGATCAGATGATATGACACCACTCGACAAATAGCCAACGACAAGAGTGGAACTAATGCATAAATCGTGTTCACTAAACACAGATGAGATCCACGTATCTTAGAGAAATACTCGTCCGCAGTCATCTCAGTGTAACTGAAACATGTTCCTGTAGTTGGTTAATTAGAATGCAATCAAAAAAGTAAGTGAAGAACGTTGTTATCGTAATACGTGCGATGCATTTGTGGAATACATAGTGTTTGTTTTTCTACATATGTATCTCAATGCAGCATTGCAGGGATGGGCGATAGTCCAAATTGTATCGATCGTTTCAAACCTTGTAATAAAACTATTCCCATTTTTGTATTTTGTATAACAATTTTAATAGTTTGAGACTATTTTGGACTCGTGAATTGTCTATTGTCGAACGTAGCTAAACCTTCAATGGTTACTAAATTTGTCTTTCTAAAAAAACTGTAAATCAAACTGTCGCGCGACACCATTGGGAGGAAATAGTATAAATCCATTAATATCGATAATTTTGATACTATCGCGCACCTTCATGTGACGTGAAGAGATGAAAAAAGAGAGGCTTAAAAAAAGAGAATCGATTTTTTTATATACAGTATTTATCCCATTCTAGAATTAATTGTCGAGAGACGTCTCTGCGCAACAAACAAATAGTTCAGATGCGCAAGTCGTTTTAGGAAGACTGTTGCGGTAGCGATAATTGGATGGCTTAGGGGAAGCCGTTACGTCAAATTAGTGAGCAATTTAATTTTTTTTTGGCACCCGAACGTGAGTCAGACTAACAACTTTATTCCCGTCCTCAATCCCTCTGGTATCCACCAAATCCCTTTGAAGTCTCCTAAGTCTTTTAGTCAATACCACCCGCAATATATCAAAGACGTGTTTTTCATGACTGATGCAACCGAATATTTAATAATTTTATAATGTATCGATATCCTTCTGGAATTCTTAAAACAAAATTTTAAAAATTCAATTGAATTTTAAATCTTTTTAGCAATTGCAACTTACAACAGATTACAATCAGTTTTTAAAAATCAAACTATTAAATGTAATGTGTAATTGGGTAGAGCAGAATTTGGGTTAATTTGAAATCAAGTTTAACTGAAATTTCAATTAAAAAAGTCGGCTTCATTAATTGTATTAATTGCGATTAATATTGTTTGCTAAAAATGTATTATAAAGCACTATTGTCTAATGAAGATTGAACAAGCAATCGATGCAGGCAATAAATTGCGACCAGTCTAAATTACATTGTTGTATGTCTGCTACAGTTTCATACTCCATGTCAACGACTGCTTTAAATTTATGTGTAGCAGGTAATTATCGATTTTGATTATTATTTTATTGCTAAGTATTTTATGCTTGAATGTTTCGCAGTAGGAGGCAGCAAAAATTATTGCGATTGTTATCGCATGAGTGGTTTGCACCAAAGCCTAATTGTAATTGTAAAAGAGCAACATCGCCATCTAGGGTTAATTCAAGGAGCGATTTCTCATGAACATTTCCCACTCGATTGATGCGCAAAATTCTTCGCATCTTGGAATTGTTCTCCGCCATTTTATGACCCATTTCCTCATGATTCGAAACGGTGCTTTAACGATCCGCACTTATTGAACACGTTGACTTAAGCAAGACATGAGTGGTGAAATGTTCTTTTGGCGCATAACGGATATAAGAATTCGATAAGTCTGTTGATAATAAAAAAAATTCTAAGAGGAGGAATGCCGAAATCGAAAAAGTCTCAGTCTTGTTTCCGTTTAATGCCGTTGTACGGCTAACATGGAAAGGAAAATCCATGGGTAGGGAGAATGCCATCAAGTAGTCTGGTTAAATGGCCTTTCTCGAGTCGAATTTTTCTTTCAAAAACATTTTAGACCAATTAACCTTTACGTGTAAGTCGATCGTTTGAAGTAATTCGCATCAATTTCTTTTAGAGTTCATGTCTGACTAGGCTTTATGGTGTGACATCGTTTGGGGGCCAAAAGGAAACCATATATGGATGCCGACAAGACTTTGAGATCACTTGAGAATATCCGTTTTTTCAAATATGATTTGTGTTCGAAGCCTGGAAAAACGTTTCAGTTAAAATTTATTTTAGAAAATTGTAATTTTTCATAACTTGATAACACGTTTTTGGTTTCGTGAACATTTGTGAAAATCAATGTAAGTGTGTATGAGATTTTTAATTGATAATTGATAGGACTTCACTATACTGGACTTAACTACATACTTATGTTGTAAAAAGTAACTGACAACTATTTTTGATTTTTTCATTTGTTGAATTTGAAACTTCTGACGATAAATAAATGGTGAAAAGCAAGCCGAGTCGGATATAGCTTTGAAGACAAATAATGCACGATAATCCGTACTACTACCCATTGGAAAGGTTAAGGTTGCAGCTGAGTTTATTTACTCCTATACGTATGTACTACTAAAAATTTATTTATTTATTATTTTATCCAACAAAACATTTTTTACGGCGAACCAGACAGTGGGCACAATTCACAATATTAACGTGACGTAGAATCCTTCAATGTCATGTTCCATGTTATAATGCTTTATTAATAAGAGACAATATGTTTGTGGGTCGACTGATATTTTTTGCAAGTTGGAAGTTGTATCTTGCAATTTGACACAAATGTCATGAATTTTTTCAACTCGTAAAAACTCGTAAAAACGAGCACAGAAAAAGAGAGCTGATTTATCCGAAACTCAGTTGCAGTGTTCACATATAATAAATAGCAAGCTAAATACATAAGGTGGACACTAGCTATTTCGACCATCTAGCTTATGCCACCACTTGCATAAGCAAACTGCGGTGAAATTTCCTTGGTAACGAACAGCCGCTAAATCCCAAACTTTTCCATTTTCGCTGCTGACAATCATATCTGAAATGTCAGATCTATATTTATCCTCCAGCAGTTCAGTACACATAAATATTTCATTGGATATTATTTATACAAAATTCCTTGATAGTGTAATACAAAGGAATATCTCGAATTATTTGATTTTTTAGCCAGAATATTCTCCAAATACCACATTTACTCAGAGATAAGTGTGCCATGATTTTGAGCAACCGTAATCAATCTTTCAAAACCAGAAGACAGCCAACTGCGGATTCCTTTATCTCACATTCACACATCACAGTCGATCATATTTAATGTTGGGGTGCGTTGAACTACGCGCGTGCTGCTAAGCCGCTGCCTGTAATACCCATATTCGATTCGTTTGCCTTATTGTTGATCTACAAATTGAATTACGGCTCTGCAATTCCGCTTAATGAGATTTAACAAATACAGCACGGAAATCTTGCAGGAGACTTAGAAGCTAAATAAAATAGCGACGTTTCACTCTTAGGTACCAACCGATTTGAACTTTGGTACTTTGGGTAAAAAGTCAGTGCAAAACAGACCATTAACTACGTTACCTGATTCTGAACCGTTCTGTCCGTTGTTCAACTCAAATCCTGACTGTGGCTCGGCAGTCCCGGGTTCGATTCCCGGCGCGGGCTCTCGAAAATTTAAATCCCGGGATACTGAACGTGCCTCTCGCATAGTGCTTCATCATCATGAGTGGTACAGAACGCCTTGTAGTGCGGTTGACTACAGTTGATTGGAACAACAAAAAAATGACAAGAGACGATAACAAGCCGGACGCACCCCAGCACCCCGACATCGATTCAAGCGGGACCCGCCACGTGCCAATGGTTTATTTACAATGAAGACTCGCGTTGGAACTCGGCAGAAGTGAGCGGCGTGGTTGTTTTGGAAAACCTTTCGGTTCAGCGCATCACTCGGGGCGATCCGAGGAGCAAACCCCGGCCGTCTCCCCGGCTGCATTCCCCCATGATACCACCACCGCTACCACCGCCACTAACAAATGGAGGTTGCGGTGAGACACGATTCTTCCATATACGACTCCGTGATTGATCGATCACTTCGTCCTCCGACCGCACCGAGTCCTTCGCGACCGTCAACCCCCCACCCCCCAACCTCATCCTCAGTATCCTCCACCTTCATAGCCGCCGCGCAGAAACCTCAATAATTCGCCATTAGCAATTATTGCTATAGCGGAGGCAGTCACGCCGAGGACAATAACACGACACAGAGAAAACTTAGTTCGCTCTCCCGATCGTTACCAATATTGTTTCCGATAACGAGTTCTTTTTTACGCAGTTTGGTGCAAAGTTTTGCCGCCACTAGACAATTGACTGTTGTTTAGTGAAACGCCACCAATGGCGAGTTGCAAAAAAAATCAATTATTGCAATAATTACCACAAGATGTTATTGAAAGTGAACGAAAAATGGCAAATACCGTATATATGGGATAATGTGGCTATAAAATACCAAGCACGTTTGTAAATTTAAAAAAAATTATAGATTTATAATATTTTAAAAAATTCATGCAGCAACTATTGAACGACAGCACTTTATGAGCCCTGTGATTAAAAAAAGTAAATTACTTAAAAAGTGTACGCACGTATTTCTATTTTCTAATCGTGTGGCATATCTTTAGTTTAAAAAAAAACACGTCCACACTCTGCATTTGTATACTTTTGATCTCAGAGCTAGCAATTTTTATGTGTAGTCTATACTGAAATCTGTCTCATAAAATGAGTCAATTATCGCGTCTATTATCTAGTTATTCACGACCAGTATTCGTTCGTAAGAGACTAGATGAAGTTAACCTGACAGAAGGCTCTGGTTTGTCAGAAAAATGTGGTGCTGTGCATTTTTTCTTTTTTTTCCCGTTTCAAGTTGTGATCATAAATAATTGAGGAGTAGTCAGCAATCCCGTAGAGACACATGCACAAAAAATACACGGTTATTTTAGTGGGTTTATGGCCGATACGTTACTAAAAAGAAAATAAAAGGTTGCCTTGCGAGTCCGACCGACAAATCAAGATAGAGTTGGCGAGATATAGCAGTAGATAGGTTGTGTGAAGGCTTATTGCTTATGAAACCTCACCCATATACGTGATTGGTCATAAATTTCAGAAACCTGGTTGCCTCTGATTCCTCAAAATCAGAAGATTACCAGCTGATTCGGGAAAACAGCAAATGCCACAGAAAAAATGTATAGGCCATACATGACACAGCGTTATAACAATGCAAATAATTTCACAATAATTTCACAACTATTTCAATAAGTTGTTGCACACAGCATGTTGTACAAAACAGATTGTCAGAAATTTTTAATGGACTGTCACAGACAATCACAAAATCAATTTAAACTGAATTAATGGTTTTTGAACTTGGTTTTGAAATAATTAAAAAATATGATGTTTGTTTGTGGAAGATGGATTGCGACTCGAGTGGATCAAACAATTAATTAAACTTTCTGGTAAAAACTATGACATTATCGGTTTTTTCTAGATTTTTTGTTATCATCAAAGCAATATGATGATGTTACATAAATATGACATCATGTATGGCATTTTGAAATGTTCAGCGGAAGACACATCCTTCGATTCCATTAGGAGATACGCGATCGCCAGAATTCAACTCGAATTTAATTTGATCGAATGTTTTCAGTTAATCACCGACGAAATGTTTGTTTGCTGTGATTAGGTATTAGGTCTTACGTTTAGAATGATTTCTTCTTATTTTGTTCAAGGAAATCGAATAGATAATGCATCGTATTGATAATTTTATCACATCGCCTGCATGAGATACTGAGCAAATATGCTTTGTAGTGACGCTCAGTAAGTCTCAGTGTTCTATTGGGTGCACGGGCTATTTTATTAAAATTTAATTATTGATGTGTGCCCACAGCCATCGTGCAAGAAGGTAATGAAGCAAATGAAAGTCCACGTTAACGCTCGAACATACGTGAAATAATTTATAGAATAAAGAAGCAGGCAAGTAAGCACGTGGGCTTTACTTTATCGGAAACGGAAATTAAAATGTGAGCGGATAGAAGATTAATAAGGACAAACCCGTCCATGTCTACCGTGGACGAGCAATATTGCACGCTGTTCCCGAAGATTAAAGCAAACTAAAGCGGATCGCCCACCAACAACAAAATTGCAATATTTATGGTCACCATTGGGTTTACTCGAAAGAAGTAGACGTTAACGATCAAAGACTACAACCACCTGATTTGTGGTCCCACCACGCAATAATGCTTCTTCATGCTGCGTGCTTCAGGACGCAGAAATTACTGATTCGCACACGCCCATTCTGGTAGCTGTCTCTAACCATTTCAATTCGTTGGATGAACGTCGGGTCGTGTTCACTTTCAAAGTGCGTCTGCACGCCCAAGCGCAAATGAACATCAAACTTCCCCGCATCGCACCGGTGCACTGTGTGATTGCCCCACTTACGTCATAAACGTGATTGGGACTAAAGCTGATTTTTTCATTTTCCTTGACAGAAGAGAAGAACACTACTGGTGGTCACTACACTGTGACGAATACAATTTTTCAAAAATAAAAAATAAATAGTGTTTTACTGTGAGAAAGTTAGTTTGGACTAGCCAATCTAAACTTAGAATATCATTCACGTTGAACGTAATGGGGGCACGGGAGGGAAGGAGAGACCTCAAAATCATAATTACATAAGACTCGTCGTGTAGTGGTGTAATCAAGGCTGACTTTGCAGTTGTACATTCAATCTGGCTTACTTTGAGTGGAAGATCGAAAGTGGTGGTTAAAAGTGACGCAACGATAAGAAATCAACGTCGAAGTGTTTGCTGTAGGCTCGACTGAAGTGTCGACTGAAGAACAGATTTTTCTTTTCCATCCGCTATCTATTTATCCGCACGTATAACGGCGCCACAGTAAATATCCTGATGAGACCCAATGGGATCGACACATTAGGGCCAGCCAGTGAATTAGCTGACCTTAATTTTTCGATATTTTTAAGTTCTTCTACCGTTCAACTAAGATAAAAATGGGATGAAATACCTTCGACATGGCAACAATTATCCAAACAAAAGATGGATTTTAGGTGAATTTGAAGAATCTTTAGCGATAGATAAACCAAGCCGAAACTGTCAACATTCGTGAAACTTCTGAACGACCACAGTTTACTGATTTGGTTTCATAATTTCTTTGTTATATCGCATTTTTATCTTAGGTAAACGGCATTTTTCCAGCAGAGTTGAGCAATCGTGCTACAAAGTGACGTATTGCAGCGGTAATCGGCAAGGCGCAAGTTTAATAGTGAGAAATTTGAAACTTGAAATTTAAGTCTCAGAATTCGACAGGTGATACAGTTGTCTTAATTATGCTCAAGTTTCATAATAAGTTGACTATTTTTGGTCGTCTTATTAATAAAATAAATTTACGTAAAAAAACATATCTCGGTGCAATCCTCGCCATCTTCAGAATCGCAAATAAAAACAATGACGTCACAAACACGCACGTGCACGATTACAATTCAAAAAGGAATGTATTGCCAATAGGTGTGCGAAATTTCATTCGATTCGATTAACGATTTCCAATTTGTCTTTGTAAATTTAAAAGGGCTCCTTTTGGAAGGGGGGTCCTACTGAATCCATTTTCAACATTTAAGTGATGTAGCTATCAAATTTCTGGCCAACATTGCACCAGCATCTGGATAGATAACATTTCATTCTAATAATCAAAAATTGAAATTGGTTGTCTCTTTATGAACGTCCTCCGGTTGTCAGCCAACTTTGAGCTCAGATTGCGAGAAAGCAAAAGTAAAAACAAGCAATGATTGAACACCATATTTTTTTCAGATTCTTCCATTTCAGATATGGGCGTTCATTAAAATACAGATAAAAGGTAATTCTATTTCAGGCGCGGGTCTCGTGAGGTTACAGCGCTAGATGAACGGTATATCAAAGACCCAATATATACTCTCACAGATAGTAGAGTGTCTGTAATTATCGATAATCAACTCTCTCTCTCTCTTTCAATATCCCAGCGAGTGGGTTACTCGATAACTGAGGTCCCGGCCTCAACAAGGAAACACCGTAGATATATTTATCCATTTGGGTTCGCCGATAATAAGCTTTGCCGGGTTCAATGAATGCTTCCTGACAAGAGGCCCAGCATCAACAGCGCGAGTGTAACGCTGATTAAAACATGGGCTGCGATCAGAGGCACAGAACATTGTTGGATGTTGACTCAATGCCCTTTTCTCTGCCACGATTTGTGCTTGATATAAAAAAGTAGCTAGAAGAGCTTAACTTTTTTTAACTTGGGCGCGTAAACTCTTTCCGGAGCCCAACGACAAACACCTCTAACTAATCCCATAAAACGAGACCTTGAAGCAGAAACCACAACTTATCGATAAAGACACCATTAGTTTAGCACAGTGATACAAAAGCATAACACTGTCTAATCTAAATTATTTTTTCGTTATTCGATGTCATTCAACGAAATAAATATCTAACTTTCGGCGAAATAAATGGCAAAATTAAATACCTATACATTTTATAATTTAGAAATAACATTCCAATTTTCGTCCACGATTCAGCGTTCATTAAACACGCATAGTGACTTCTCCGTAAGCACCAAGAGGGGTACAGAAACTCCTGTAGTGCGGTTGACTACAGAGATTAAATTTTTTTTAATAAAATATATTTCAATTATTGAATACTAAATTTCCGCAGAGTTCCATCAGCCAATTTTATTTGAAATAACATTTATATTCGATCACTTTTTAAACCTTGGATAAGAGTTGATCTGACAAAGAAAGCTACATGTCTTTGAACATCAAAAGTAAATTATGGTAAACGATATAATAGGAAATAGGAAACCCTTTTCATAGCTTGTCTTTTTATTGAACGTTACCTTACTGAAAAATTGCTGAAGTTGCAACAGAGTCGCTCTTCAAAGCGAGCACAAAGGTTAAAAATTTGCAGTGCTTTTTTTCATTATTGTCAAAGTTTGGTTATTATTGAAGCGTTATGTCATAGGCGAGTCATAAGCCCGTATTGGAGCAAAGGTGAAATTGGACAAGCACTAAATGATAAAGGCCAAAAACAAGGTGATGATTACCACAAATGTCAAGCGATCGAACTATGTGACAAGAACATGTTGGCGTGCCACGTCACTTGTACTTCAACATCGTTAACGACACCAAAAGAAAAAATGTTGGATTTTCTTTTTACAAAATGGATTGTACTATTTAAATATGCTATAAGCATATATGACACTTCCCAGTTTCCACCAGCATTAGCATAATATATACCAGCTGAATTAATCATTCTCAATAATGAACTCTGCATATTTTTTATCTTCTCGTTTCTTTAATTAAAACTATCTATTTAGATATTTTTTTAAGCATTAAACAATCTTACTTAGTAAATTTGACATATACAAAAGTACATTTTTATAAAACAGGGTATCTTTCTTCCAACGCAATTCTTACAATCAATAACATTTACTCTTCCACTAGATAAACCGGAGTCTTTTATTATTCTTTGAAAAAATACTTTCAATTTGCTTTTTGTTTAATTAAACAATTAAACAAATAGCTATTAACAACTGAGATTGTAAAGTTTTAAACAGAATCTGGGAAAATCGAGGCTATCGCTACAGCATTTCTGTGCATTTATCGACACAGGAAACGTAGGCAAAGCAAGATGACAAAGAGAAGAAATTGGTCGAAAAAATTGACTGGAAACTAATAACCCCCTTAGAGAAAACGAATAGCTTTCCGAGTTTGGCTTCCAGATAAGAAAAAAAAAATTGAGACATACCGCAAAGAATAATCTCCAATAGCTTAAAGTCGATTTTACAAGTAACAGAACATGTCAATCAACTTCAAATTTGTTACATAAGCTTATAAGTTAGAATTAAGTCGGTCTATTTACAATATAATAAAAAGAAATTACCTAACAAAGAGGCCAGAAGGTCTAGTTGCGTTCTTGCTCTATAACTAGTAACGCCCCTAGTGGCGGCATAGATCAATTAAGTATTCGGTGGGTGCCTCAGAGCACATTATAAAAATGACGCAACCCTACGGTACTAATTACAGATTCCTCACCTTTCAAATTGTCGGTCTATTATATAATATTTACAGTACATGTACGTATATTCGAGTACATCTATACTCCAAGATGTTTACAAAGAAGACGTTTACACGTACGCTACACTTGACTATCCATTGCACAAATCACTAGAGATTAGCATGGCAAAGACAAAAATAAAATTATACTGTAGTCGGATTCACGAATACACTGCACACAGAGGTTTGCAGAAATTAGTATAGTGATTTAGAGATGCAATTTTGACTTTCTGTCTATTTTCTGGTCCGGATTCAAATTTGCCGATAATGCAAATTATTTCAGCGAGAAATTTAATAATAAAAAAGCGAAGCCATTTCATTGGTGGCGGCGGTGGTGGTGGTGGTGCATCAGTGTGTTCAGGGACCAATTCGCCGGCGCAGACCCTATGTAGGGGGTAAATTGGAAAAGCTTACGTTACGAACGTCATCAGGCGACAGTTCTTGCTAACTATGTTAGAAAGTTGGCAGTGTCTCTAAACCTCGATAAGTTGGTGCATGGGAGTGGGTGGTGATGTAAAGACGGAAGGCGAGGGATTAAGAAGTGCTAGTGCGCGGAAAAGAATGTTATGTGGCGCAGCTCGGCGAAAAGGATACTCCGTGTGAGACCCGCCGCAAAACCGATCCCTTATGTTGGATTATTCTTTTCAATTTTTATAATGATTTTCAATCCTTTAGACAGAATCAATTAGACCCTTTATAGAGCCATACCCAACTGGTTTGTTCAAGCCCCCACATACTACGAATTTAACTAACCAGCGCACATTGAACACGTAAGTAAACACACACACAGCTCCGCATCCATAGGTTTAACTATATGTTTGTTTAAGAGACAAAATAAATCTATTATATTGGCTAATACAAATAGTTTGTTGAAGTATGAAAACGCCAGTCACCTCGTCTCGCATATTTATTAACGATAGGTCCCCGATTATTTTGATGTAAGTATTTCGTATGTGATCATTTCAGATCACAGACAAATTAAATTCTTTGGCTGTTCTCCAGATATTCAAATTTTCGTCTCGTATATTTATTAACGATAGGTCCCCGATTATTTTGATGTAAGTATTTCGTATGTGATCATTTCAGATCACAGACAAATTAAATTCTTTGGCTGTTCTCCAGATATTCAAATTTTCGTCTCGTTTGTCGCCGGTTTTTGTGTTGAGTCCAGCATCACACCACATTTGCTTTCAGCTATTATCTTAATTAACTATATGTAATTGACTCGCATTGAGATACCAATTACATGTAATGCATTAGCGAGAGTGATTTAGCTAAGCACGTTCACCAACACCCATTGGAGCAAACGTAAGAGAAAAATCAGTCGAGCATCGTTCTAAGTCAAAGCACATCAATGGGTATTGTTATAAAATAAAATAAAATATTCATAATAAATTCATAACGAATTCATAATGAAATAGGGGTTGTCTCCGGGACAGCACCGGACGAAAAAAATTAGGCTATTGTTATAATTGACGTATGACGGAAACAATTTCAATAAAAATAAAAATATTGAAAACTAGTTTGAATCCGAGAGAAACGAAATGCGTGAATAGCATCACTCTGGTTGGCGGCGTCAGGTAGTTTGGTCCTAGGAGGATAAGCGGTGGTGTCGCTGAGGTGCGGCAGCGTGTATTATGCACGCACGCCGTGTTGAACGGAAGGGGGTAGATGGTGAGGGGGGTTAGGGGAGTGAGGGGGCGGAAGGAGAGTGATAGCAATGCAAAGCAGTTTCGTTCGCGAATCACGAGCGCGGACGCGGAATAATGCTGAACTGGGGGTGGGGGGGATGAGCTCGCGAGCGAACACTGTGATCGTATCAATAAAGTTAAAACTCTAGCGCCCGTTTTCACGCCAATCTTGCGCCAGAGACACACGGGCGGTGCCGGAGCCGGGCGGGTGCCAGATTGTGTTCGAATGTGAGACAATCTTCGAATCTAATATTCTATTATTTTTCTTTATCGCTTTCTTCTATTTTTTCTTCTTCTTCTTTTTTTTCTGTCTCTCGCCAGGGTCGAGGTGTGCAGTACAAAATAGGCTTAACCTTTCAGCGAATGTCTCATGAATCGGATACCTTTTCGAAATTTTGTTCGAGGTTTTTCGTGTTTGAATTTTTATTTTCTTGGAGAATATGGCGTCAGGGATTGTGATAAAGCCCAACCTATTCGTGACGAAATGGTAAACTGAATAATTCGTAATGCCCACGCCAGTCCGTACCATATATTCAATTTTTTTTCACTTAGGAATTCCGTCTCAAATATTTAACGATGAACATCTTGAGGGCATTATACAATAGTCGACGATTTCATGTGACCAAATTGTACAGCTCTACTCGGGTCAGATCCCAAGATTTGCATTGGGCATTGGCTGAAACTTATTTCCGCCTCTCTTTCGGTGGCTTTCTCGTTACCAATAGATACGCAAATACCCGTTCCAAGCCAGGCTATCAATTTGACGCAACTACGAAATGTGTCTTATCTTCTTACTGAATATTGACAGCGTTATTACCGGATTTCCTGCGTCAAAATGTAAGCAGAATGAGTATTTGTGATTTTCAATCGCCACCGGAGGGGGACTTGTGCCTAAGTAGCCAACAAAATAAGAAAGACCCGGTCATAACCGGGCAATCATTTTGTCGTATGAAATCTGTATGTCCTTTAGGTTAATAAAAAGGAACACTAAAGTTATTAAATTTGCTAATAACTCACTTGAGGTCACAAGTCATATTCGCTTGTTTTTTCTATGCCGAGAGAACTTCAAAGTTGGGATTTGCAATGTCAACTCATACAGAGTATTAACATTTTACTGATACCAGTACGATAATCCCATTTACTTCAAATTTCCTTTTTTATTATTTTATATCGTAATAAAAACGAATTGTGAGATCACACTGTACTGTTTATTGTCGTTTGTAAAAATTGTACTCATACAAGCAAGGATGCAACATGCACAAGCATGAATAAACGAGAGAACGCCTATGAATAACAGCATTTTTAGGTAAAAATAGGTTAGACAAATTGACAAAAACCGGATTCCGCCTTTATGTTGTGGGGAAGAGGGTTCTTTTCAGAAGTACTCGTTTGCAGAAGTTTAAATTTTGCTAGTCATCCATTCTGAGAGCGTCGGCGTTTCGCCAAACCCTATCGTCACAATCGGAAACTATGCATAAGTAATATTGTCAACAGTGCGTACAGAAAATGAAGCCAGTTTTCAGTTATCGAATTTCTTCCCCAATTTGTCGCTTGCTTCGCCCGCGGGGGCCTGACTCTGATCCTTAGTTCCAACGTCATCCCTATTACAGGCGTGCTATCTTTTTTTTATTTATTTATTCCTATATACTCTATCTCGTCCGCTATTTGACTGACACACGTACATGTATACCTGTATTCAGCATGGACCTTTCCTATTTTTATATCCCCCACACTCGCCCTTTTTCTTTTGCTGATCCCTTTCCTTCAGTGATGTCGTTTAGTTCTACCATAGAAAGTGAATTCGGGAAGCCAGTTGGGAATTGCTGATAATATGCTTTTCTGGAGTGAAGATTTCCTTGTATTTTGTAATGGGGGTGCTATAAACCCACGTCCGCATGTTGTATACGAGATATTCCGTATTTTTTCTATGTTGCAGTCGAGGGAAACTGAGATGACAGTTCAGTTAATTGATAACATTGTTAACAAAATGTCATTAAGAAAACCTGTAACGAAAGTTAGACAACTGATTCTCAGAAACGATTTCTCTTAATTTGATTTAATTGTAAAGTGTGCACAATTATTTTGAAAATCAACATGTTCTCATTAAATTATTACTCTTGATTTAACAACAGCCAATCGCAATGCCGACTGCGCTACAACGAGTCGTATTTATCCCTTCTATCGTCATATTTCACTGTAACTTTCGGATTATACCGCTAAACTATCAAGCTTTGTGTTTTTATTTAGTTAAATATATCCAAATCTGCTCGTGCTCTTGCACTTTTTTCGTTTATTATTTTTGCCTTTAATCTCAGTAACAAACGCCGAGGAAAATAGCTTAAAATTTAAAACAAAAAATTGCTTAATATTGAAAAATTGAGACAACGTTATAAATTTTAAACAAAAAATAGTCCCAATTTTTTTAATAAGTTGCCACTTCGTAACTGTCAAAAAATGCCTTACATGTCAATGTGAATCGCAGTAACAAGAAAATAGATAATACCTGCAGTTATAATACTCTAATAAACAGTATAACTACAAGTATTTAACACGATTAATGTTGAATGACAATACTCAAAATTAACAAAAATCACGTATAAACTACTGCTTCAGAGCTTATTCAATTAGAAAATGCGGGTATTACTCTGTATAACATCAGGAGAAACTTTCCAAATTTATTGTATAATTAAGTATAACGAACAATAGTTTAAATCAGATGAATTGGGTGAAATTTTCGCGTTACATGGCGATTTGATTTTACGTCGTTTGCGAAATGAAACTGGAATCCGCATTAGCTTTCGCTAATTTTAAACGCAACAAGGTTCGCAGAAAGAGTTGGCGACTAATCGATTTAAAAAGATAATTGAGTTTTAAGCTCGAATGCGAAGCCTGCCACTAACAAAATCGCGGACCCATATTCTCACAAGGGCGGTTTAACCGTTTCACCGAATCAGGTTCAATTGAGTTGGCTAACAATGCATTTCCGCACAAATACGTCCACAGAGTAAAATGAGAAAATGCCTAATGCAGCCAGTCATCCAAAGGTGCGGGCTCGTTAAATCTACCGTTTATGTGTTAAAACTGCCCAAACTGACAATTCAGAAAAGATATTCCGGTCAAAGTGAAATTGAAACTCTCGATTATTCGATTCCTAGGTACCAGGGGATGTATGACTTTATTTGTTTGAATTGGTCGATTTTAACAACATTACACAACCACTTCTAATTTATAGCCAATGAAAGAAAACCATATATACATGTATGTTTAAATTATCAAGTTCGGCAATTGATTCCGAGCGCGTAATGCAATTCTGGTAAATGTAATCAAGAGCATGGCGACAGAGGAACACAGTTGGCTAAACAGTTGCGAATTGCATAAGCAATCGGCAACAGACAAGCGCCACCGGCAAGGCGCAACATTAGGAGTGATAAATTTGAAAATTGAAATTTGAGCCTTGTAATTTGAAAGAGGGTACTGTTATCTTAATTATCACCTAATTTAATAATAATCGGACTATTTTTGGCCGACTTATTAAAAATAATAACAGGGGTCCATAACTTCAGGTCCACCCTGTAGATGTATTATTTTTTAATATTAATTACGAGATAATCATACCGTAGAAAGTAATTGGCAACATGCGCAGTGTATTGTGTGCGTCATACATAAAAAGCTTTTTAGCATTCTAGCGACAAACTCGACTGCCGTGTGTTTGTACATGTACGTTCTTAACACATATTATAAACCATGTGACAATGTGAAGAGCCGAAAATGTGCATTATGCCAATGACTATAATGTATGCACGCACTAATTAATTGCTATATGGAATATCGATTTCTTTTCGCCAACAATAAAGAAAGTCCATTTTGTTTACCCCAAAACTAAATTAAATGTTTCGTAAACAAACACATAAAATATATAGGATGATTGTATGGACTGCAATCGAGAGTCGGCAACAAGACCGTCGATAAACAACGTTTATATCTATCTGATCCTCAGGGAAAATTAAGAAAATGTACCCAAGAAATTAGAATAAATAAAATAATAATAATAAATAAATGTTTGTTCAAAAAATTGCCCTGTCATATTAGGTAGTTATATGAAAAAGTTTCGATCCTCAAGATAACTCTCAAAGATTTTCAGAGTTTTTTCTACCAATTTCCATGTTAGAGATATTTCTCAATAATAGTTCAATGTTACACGAATCAAAAGCTTTTGTCCCATTCTGTTTCCTGTTCCATTATTGGTCAGAATCACATATTGCCAGAGCACTAATTAATTGGTCCCAGTTTAAAACCAGCTTATATTGCACGTGCGCGAAGGAAGCTATTGTCAACAAGTTTGCTAAATTTCATTCCATTTGATGAACGTTTTCATATTTTTAATTGTAAATTTGAATATACTCACTTTTTAGCACTCTGAACTTTTTTATACTTTGAACTAGTGAAAGGCTATCGTTTTGCTAACGAGAATTTCAGAAAATTTCGGTGGGCAGTGGTCGCAGGAATCGAACGTTCTTCATCGATTTTCCGGTTAAGTGGTGGCGTTGTATTTAAGTGGAAGAAATCCTCGCGAAAATAAAGCAAACCTGACGGCCATTGGTTTCTTTACAGAGAAGTCTAGCGTTTAGGAATCGTTAAACTTTTTAATAGCAGTGTCAGTTCTGTGAATTTGACCATCTATTTTCGGGCCTAGGGCAATTTGAGCGCACCTTGTCCAACTAGATTGGAAGTTCGTTGAAGCGAAACTTTAAAATTAGCAGTTCGCTGTTAGCGCACGCTCCAATTGGGGGGAGGATTCGTGAGACTAATTTGAGAAACGACCGGCACTCAACCGCACCCAGAACACGTCTGCACTAATCAAGCTTTTGTCGTAGTGTCAACCCGCTTGACCGCGTATGCTACTTCCTCTCGTATAGGCGTCTCTGGCGGGATTGTTTGCGGTTTTTGCACCTAATTGTTCACGTCCGAAACCTCGTTTGGTTTACTGGATTACCCCGGCATCCGCTCAATTGGCAACATCGCAGACTTTCAAGTCAGAGACCACATACAGTTTCATTAGTTTAAGACTGAGTATCTTTTGTGTTTTAATTATTGTTTCTTTTTGTTATCTATTTTGCATTAATCAGCCGGCGAACGTTATATTATAAAACATAAGTTAAAAGTGTCCGTTCGGGATATACCTTACGAAATTCTAAGAAATTATACCTGCAGATAGTTCCTCACATAAGTTGTCCAGCGACGAAATTTGATATCTCTATTTTCAGTATTTCTCAATAAATTAGCCGTTTTAAATTTCTTACAAATCAACCATTCATCTAAAAAATAAGATATGGCGTCTCCACATCAAACAAATGACGCTGTCGATCGATATTACGTGAACACAAAGCACACCAGATTACAATTCCAACTACAAACATTTCTATTTGGCTGAATAATATTTTCAATATTAAAAAATAATAAATTAGCATTATTCGATCCCGGGGTACTGGTGAAATGTGCCCATCACATAGTGCCTAAACACAGAGAGTGGTACAGAAACTCCTGTTGTGATATACTCTTCAGTGAATTAAAAAAATTACTAAAAACCAAAATTAATCAAAACGATTTTTTAAACTATTATTTTTCGATTAGACATTTCAATTGCCAAAAACGTTTGGAAATCTAAATTAAATAAATTTAAAAATCTCATGTTGATGCGCCACAGCATGACGTTATAGCACGTGACGAATCTACAACTGCAGTATTACAACGTTACTCACGCACAAAACCGTTTTAAATATTAATTGAAAATCTTTTCGCATCCACGACGGGGAACATGGCAACATTGCCCGCTCTAGCACTTGAGGGAACAGAGATTTAAAATATTTAAAAATGGTCTCGCGTATGGATCACCATATTGAAAGATTACACGATAAACCTAAGCGATAAAGGTATACGTATAATTACAGCTTAATTAATTTTAATCAATTTAGACGAAGCCGTCCATATTTGGACTAACTGTCCTTGAGACAGGCTTAATTACTAGTGAAGTAATAATTGCTGGATTAAAAACCGGATAGGTTCGAGGTCGCAAGCCCGTTGGACATATACGGAAAGCAAAATAAAAATTGGAAATTATGGCCCTGACTTTTATTCCCAGCACTGTAGAAGATTATGTTCCCGTACTCGGCGCTAAAGAGCACACTATCTGAAGAGCACATTTTCACCAGTACCCCTGGATCAAACTAATAGCCGGTAAATGGAGAAATAAGAGTTTTTTTTTAAATTAAAAATCGAAGTATTGGAGGAGTTCCGTTGCCGAAGCATCTTAACATTTATTATCACGTGATTTGATGCGCAAATGGAGGAATAAGAGTAGTTAAATATATATTACTATTGGGCACAATTGCTTTTATTCGTAGAAAACAAAACTTTTCATCGCATTTTCTTTCAATAAGATGGTTTCGAGAAAAATATTTCCTTTATAAATTTAACAATTCAATATGCGAGATAAATTAAAAAACTATTGATTTGTTTTTGACATTGTTTGGTGTCAGGCTTTCTAAATCTTTCCTATTATGGCCTACTCTAAAAGCAGCAATGCGCACTTTCTAAAGTGTATTTAATCTAACTATTCTTTCCTTTGAATTTGCCATAGCAATCATAACACAACACACATCCGATGCTGATGCTGGGTTTAAGTCTGTGAGGAACTGGTCCGGCGACTCTATTTGAGAGCAAATTGATATTTCCGCTAAAGTGCGTTTGGAGTCAGACGGTATTTGTCAGAGTCAAAGGGGACAGGAAAACTCGAATTTGAATGGATTCCTCGAGTTAGGTGAACAAATAAGAAATTCAGTTGACTAGCAAAAATATTTTCCAGAAATTGCCAGACATCGGTACATCCTCCGATGTCGGTAGCCCCCTGGGGGGGATTTAGGAATGAAACGCTGATGGAGCCTCCTTAACAATTATCGTAAGAGTCCTCCGCTCTCGATTCTAATAACACAAAAATGTTTGTATCATATATCTTTAGCGCTTTGATCAATAGTGTACACATAAACGCTGCAATGTGTACCCATACTTCGAATATAACATTTCTCTAAGATATAAAAAACATATTATATAATATATGCTTTTAAAGCACATTTCAGATGTAAAATAATTTTTTTCAGGAATTGAAAAATACTTCAAGCGTTATTTGTTATATTGTCGTATTTATTATCAGCTACACAATTTGATAAACGCTTTTAACGTGTTCGCGGTAGTGCTTCTGTACTATTTAAAGACACATTGTCACTAGAGCCCGCACTGGGAATCGAATCCGGTGACGTCGCATCACCAATCAACCCACCATCCAGCTAAGACAGCGAGACTGATTACCTCAGTCTTAGTACGGATATCAGTTAACACAATGTCACGAGAGTTATCGTTATTCATTAATGGCGCTTTTCTAAATAAATAAGACGGGCGGAATACTTTTTTTAGAAACAAATCAAATAGGAAATAAAGTCTTACCTTCCGTTCCGTGGGCGTAGAAGAGGAGAGTCATTGCAAAGAAGACTCCCTTCGCCAACCGAAGTTTGTGAGAGAAAACCGTGCCGACCATTGTTGAACGGAGCCTATGATTATAACAAATATACCCAAAAGAAGAATTAACCACAAAACGTCGACAAATTAATTCGATTCAAGACTAAACCGCGTTTTAAAAAATTTGGATAGAAACAACGTGAAATGAGCGATGATTTTTAAATCTCTCGACGCTTACTCTAGATATATCAAGTTGCTAACTGAGCCGGAGTGATGATCTTCACACGAGTTATCCGCTTTTCAATTCTCTACGGAAGTACTGTATCTATCTCTCTCTCTCTCTCAAGTTAGCTGTTTATATTTCGATCTTTTTGCGAGATTTTGAGAACGGGTGTTGTTGAAGGTGAGGGCGGGCGCGCGACGACGTCAATTATGTTGGCGTTCCAATGACAGAGTCCGACCGGTTTGCAGTCACTAATACAGCTATATAGGCCCCGAGGCGTGCGCTTGTATTTTTGCTGCGGCTGCAAAGCGGCACAGGAGCGCGGTGGTGTGTATGCGCGTGTGTGCGCGTGTATCTCTATGCAAACACGAGTCATAGAGAACACGTGTCAAAGCCGTAGACACCTCCTCAGACCAGTCCTCTGACCGGTCAAACGTCAAACGCTAACTCATTGAGCGAGAGAGGTGTTCTAAATACTGGGCGGCGGGGAAAAAAATGGGTATCCATGATGAGGGAATATGGCTTGAGTTTTAACAAGTACGACTCGTCGTAGCGCAGTTGGTTAAGCTTGGTCTAATTTCGGCGGTCCCGGGTCTCGATTATTCGATCCCGGGGTACTGGTGAAAATGCGCCCCTTACATAGTGACTAAACACCAAGAGGAGTACAGAAACTCCTGTTGTCATATACACTACAGTGAATTAAAAACAAACAAAACAAAAGTACCGAAATCATGATTGACTATTTTATTGTATTTTTCAGAAACCTAACAAAATGGTTAAAGCTTCATCTGGAATGTATATAGGTATGATTATATTTCTTTTTACATCATCGCTGGCATTTTATATTTCAATAAATTCCGATAAAATGAAAATCTGATTATTTTTTAGGTTGTGTCTTTTAAAATTTTTGTTCTGATTATTTTTCTTGAATGTTGGAGTGTTATTAGAACGAGGGACAAACATGCCTTGTCATCGTTTAAATCTATGTATGCCGCAAAAGTTGGTGTCCAATTTTGTGTAACATTTGCGGACCATTGAAAAACATGCTTCTTTCAGTTTTGGGGATAGATTTTCTAATCTTCAGAATTTGGTCATTCTATTGTGCTGAAGCAGTCATCGACGATGATGATACGCATCACTTAATATCTTTTTTTGGAATATTCCTTACTGTAATTTAATTTCTACGGTATTTCAACAATGTAAGAGAGGATCGAAAATGTAACCAATCAACTCGTATAATTTATAATCTGCTCGTATCATTTATTATCTGCTCGTATAATTTATTTTTCTTTCGAAATTAAAATAAAAGTGAACCACATTGCTTATTAACCTTTTTATAAAATAGAAATTCTTGGTCAGCCATCGCTTCAACGATTTATCGATGCCAATGATTGAACCACACCTTTTAAACAGAAAATAAAATCACTTGAAGAGAGTTGGGTTGAATTTAGAGTTTAGAGTTGGGTTGGGTTTGGGTTGAGTTGGCCAAGAAGTCCATTATATCTTTTTAACGAGTGCCTTTATGCACTTCAAATATTGCGAAGAAAATAATATAACGAGAGCAAATGATTTGTAATCAAACTGCAAAATTGCGAAGTGTACGATAAATATTTTTTGTTGACAATTAAATTAAATTTTAAATTGATGAATGCGTCAAAATATTTTCTAAATTCAAATTAGATTGTTATTTGCAGTTTCAGTGTCAGTGTGGTCTCTCAGTGTACAAATTAATGTTTTATTGCGTTGTTTAGTCATCGAAATCTCTCGTTACTCTTACGTCAGGTCAGGTAATTTCAATTCCTGAATTCGGCGATGGAGTTGGTGGATCTCAAGAGGAAGAAACACCACACAGACACACGAGAAAGCATAAGCGAGAGCGCGGGGGACGGGTGCTACAAATCCAACGGGGCACCTATACGTTCTGTATTCTCGCGCAGGTGTGTGTGCATTTCATAGGCTAAATACGTTGGGAAACCAATAGGAACAATGTCAGCAATCGAGAGAGATCCCGCCCTCGCCCATTGGCTGGTGCCACAGGTCCCGCCATTTTCGCTCTCGGCGTCATCGCCACTTGACTGCCCACGACGGAGAGTGGATGATACCCAGGGGAACCTTTGTGCAATCAAGCTCTTGTCGTAAAGTACGAAAAATAACGTCCCGCCTGTACGGATAATGAGAATTACTGGAAATGGACCTTGCCTATTACAGCACTGGATAAAAAGATAACCAGAAAACTTCCAGAAAAAAGAGATATGTTTACTAAAACTCACCATATTTAATTTGATTTGATTCATATCAATTTTGGTGAAATAAAAATATTAAAGCAAAGCATCAGCAGGGGGGCCTCAAAATAATTTCCACTTCAATTTTTTTAAAGTGAGGTTTTCTCTTCCCCCGACCAACTAATCGTTTAGACTGGACGAATCCGAAAACTATGAGAGGACTCTATAAATTGCATTTTGGATTCTGTTCATGCCGATTATTGGTAGTAGCGTTCCAGAAAAACAGTTGGATAATTGGAGTTATGCAGTAGATCGATGAACGCCCATTAAACGTTGCCGGGGGCGAATAGGAATTTGTCGAACTATAGGCGCCACAATCGGTCACCTGTTAGATAACGAAATGCGCGCCACCTATCGATCATGAATATAGAAATGAGCGCCAGATGGCGCTACATTCGTCAATGTAAACTTGACGCCACATCTAGGAGAAGTTGCTACATTGTCATGTCCTGAGTCGAGAGAATCGATCTCTGAAATATTTGTTAAGGCGGTGAATTGAGTATTTTATAGGCTGAAAATAGTAAAAATCAAAATACAGATATTAAAAAAAAGTTCAAAACAACCATTCTAATTTTAAGAAAAAGTTATAACCCTTCCATCTTTAGTGTCAACCTGAAAGTATGGATTGAAAGAAGGTTTGTTCGGGTTTCGTAAGTACGGGCGTGACCTTCAAAGTAAGCCGTTTAGTATATTGTTTTTTTCAAGAAGCACTTGGTTTGTTGACAAATTTAAATTGATCTTTCAAATTGCAAATCAGTGAAGTTATTCTCGTACACTCAGTGCTGCCTTTTATAACGCGCACTTCTATGATGTGGTGGATGGCGTGAGGAAGTAGCGAATTGTGGGCTACTTTAATCCCAGGGAATTTCGGTGACCCCTGATTTATGGTTTGCTTTTATGTTATATGAGAGGGGGAAAAGTTTCGATTCCGTGGGGGGCCAAAGCAAGCACGCACACTGTCCGACAGATTTATTTTGTTTACTCCCTATCTTCTTCTCTCACTTCGTTTTTTTTTTGCACGACAGTTTTCCACAACGCGAGTAGGCGTCAAATTGAAATTAATAGATGAAACTGTGCCATGAGGTGGCACAGGTGTTTACAGCTTAATCAAACTCTATGGAGTTTCAACTGGCACTGAACGAGTGTCTCCCTAAATAATACTTTCGACGGTGCTACAGAGTACAATTTGGCTTTAACCCTTCTATTCTGTCAAGTTTGATTCGGTGTTCAATTATCATTGAGAGAAAGGAATAGGAGCAATGAATTGAAGTACGATGACGTTGAGGGGGGGAGGGTGCGCGGGCAAAGTCCGGATGGTTATTTATATAGCGGGTTTTTAAGATTTCTCTGTACCTATTCAATAAAATTTTAAAGAGTCTTACTGTCGGACATTATTTCTTCTAGTTTCAATTCGTGGGGAATTAGTTTGTAATATTTTTATGTAATCTACATTTGTCTCAGCGTGCTTTCAGCACCTTTTATAAAGACCAAGCGGCGGAAAGATCATTTTCTGACATTTCACGTTTTCATGAAATATTTTAGCCTCAGGATTTGCAGACACTTCGTATCCTGCGTCTAGGGTAAATTTTTCACTCAAATGTCTACCCCGGAGCATTCAAATTTTGGCGTCATTATTAGCAAGAGAGAAAGCTGAAAATCGAATAATTATGCAACACATTTGCATTTCGCAACATCATAACAAATACAATACATTAACAAGTATGTCAAAAATGCCTGAACAGAAACAAGTACCGATCCTAAGAATACACGAGTATGTAACCTTAATCCCATCATTATCATTTTAAAGATTGGTGTGTTAATGTTCATACGTAATACTATAAATCTAAAAAAAATACGCTAAATTTAACATAATCGCTTACATGAATATAGAGATAATCACACCATTAAGAATACAATATCAAACTGATAGAGAATCTCATAACCTCGGCAGTCATCCTCGAAAGAAACCGTGCAATAAAGAAAAAAGAAAAACGAAAACCCTTTAACTTAATTGTTAGCAAAATCAGCACCCCGTGTCTGTACAATATAGCAGTAGGCACATTGCACTACTCGGTAGACGAATAACACTCCAAATTAATTAGACAAGTCACCAGTAACAACAGATGCAGACAGATAAATTAGTCTAAGATTTGAGCGGTGAATCTGAAAAGACTCTCCGTGATAACACATGTGTATACAATATGCTGATACTCGATAGACTAGTCTGGTTTTTCTTCCAGATTTCCCGTAAATGTTCGTAAAGAGGAAGAGTCCAAAAAATAGTGCGCTCTACTTTTCACGCAGATTCACTTTGAAGTCCGACTATTAGGCACACGCGTACTTCGTTTCGGGTGACAATTATTGTTTTCTGTGTGCCAGTACTAGCCGAACAACGACATGTTTAATTACTAGTATACATACGCTGACGACAAGCGTGGGTAGAGCATGAGCATGGAAGCTGGCGTGGTGACATTTGAATTTACTCTCGAATAGATTACAACTGCCGTTCACGATGGCTTATGCCTCAATTATCGGTAATTAGCCAGAATTCAAAAAAAAATTGGGGAAATCGCTCGAGTGTACACTATGTAAAGTAGTGCCTCACAATGGAGTAGGGAAATTCAGTATAAGTCTATTTGATGGAACATAACATATTATTATTTCTGCAAGTGCATCTCTCGATCTGCCGAGGGCAGTTTAGCGTACGGTTCATTCGCGTGATTGCTTAGCTTTTACAATGTCTTGCCAAATAAATGCTTACAAAGATATACTTGCTCTACAAGTAGAGAAATTATTCGATTACCCTCATGAGACCATATAAGTCAACAGCAAATTGTGTTCCCTTATTTTCTTTTCAAAACTGTGCATGCTATCTCATTTTGAGAATGTCAACATTTACGCCATGTAAATGTTCACATTCTCGAAATTAGGATCTGTCAGCTGATGGTCTTAGTGTCGTCATGAATAAAAGGAAGCTTAGCAGCTTTTTTGCTTCATGGAATGTCAGGATTACTTAGCAAAGTAACTGAGGTGAAGTTACTGAGTGGCAACCTTGTAGAGATCTAATGTCAGCTGACTGGGCCATGGTGGTGACCGTGATGAATCCCAGACATGGAGGCCCCCGAACACAGGAGACAATTACAATTACAATATGTACCCACAAGCAGCCCCCAAGAGAGGGGCCTATGGCGGGGGTCGAACGACCAGTTGT